>JAQMRL010000009.1:7552531-7717531 GCA_035578175.1 Catonia carolina
TTGTATAGATTCGGCGGTGGTGGTAACTGTGGAGGTTGTGCTGGTGCATTTACCGAATCTTTTTTTTCATCGGAATTATTACCTGAGCCAAATTTAATTGCGTATTCTGCAACTGTAGGCATACCCGGTTTTTTTCCCAAATTAACAAAAGAATTGAATGCATCTTTCAAATCGTTTGGAGTTTCAGGCGTCATTTCTTGTTGATCGACTTCTACTTCTCCTTTAAACTAGAAATAAATACAATTATATAACTTTAATATAACGAGCAAATTTTCAATGGACAGTATCATAAAAGTCATGAATAGACTACAGTTCAGCCGTTCTTAGTTTGCTCCTCCTCCTCCTTCTGTCAACAAACAAAAGCCACCTACTACAGGGTGCACGCTAGAGTCTACGACTTTACGGATGTCGTATTCCTATTAAGTTAACTATTTTTTAAATTATAAGCACTTAAAGTACTAAAAACATCAGTCATGATATGATGCAGGACTAACAATTTCATTTATAAAAACACTTTTAAAAGTATTTTGTATTTGAATACTTTTGAAAGTATGTTGTTGTTACTTTTTAATCGGCGTGTACACATTTCGATATAATGCGCATGCTCAATGACGTCATTATTTGTTTACATTAGGAGCAAACTTAGAGAGGCTGGACTACAGATCTTTTTTTTCGGTGAAAATTTTTACTCTCTCTTGCCTATCGATATAAATAAAATTGTGATTGTGTCTGTAAAATTTTTCAAAATGCACCAAATTTTGTTTCTACACTAGATGCAACAATTAAACATTGAAAATACGTTCAGCTGAATTTTCACTTTCTCTTGCCTATATGAATATATAGGAAGGGAAGTATTGTTTTCATGTCGATTTTTCGAAATCGAGTTTTCACCGGATCTATACGTTTTCAGACCCCCTGAACCCAAAAAAAACATGTTTTAGCGATTTTTCTGTGTGTGTGTGTGTGTGTATCTGTGTGTGTGTGTGTGTGTGTCTGAGTGTGAACAGAATATCTCAAGAACGGAACATCGTACGAACTTGAAACTTAAACCATAGGTTACATACCACTACCGGACCCGACACGAACATTTTCATCAAAATCGGTCAACCGGAAGTAGTAGTTTATTCGAATAATTTTTCACTTTTTTGTGATTTTCTCAAAAACCGGTCCTACGTTTTTTTTTTTAAATCGCCTGGTTTACTCAATTTTTTATTTTCTACAAGATAGGGTAGGCGTCATGTGTACTGAATTTCTTGGTGAGGCTTTTTTCACGTAAAAACATTTTCTTTTTAATATTGCGGCTTTAATATGCATTTTAGCGCAAAACGTTATATAATAAAGCGACGGCCCACCGTATCCGAGTGCCGTCTTCCCTGAACGCGTCCAGGCGGTGGATCAAAAGAACTGCCATGTTTGACTGTCGGGTTGTCAACCGTGTAATTGGACGAATCCAATTGGGGATACAATTCCAGATTTTAATGTTTTTATTTTAATGTTGATCTAAAACGTTAAATTGAAAAAATGCCAGTAGCTAAAAAAACCCGGCAACTATGACTGTGAAAAGTTTTATTTCCCTATTTTTTACCAATACTATGAAAAAGTACCTAAAAAGAAAAAAATTAACATAGGCGGGACACAAAGTACAGTCTCCCCTTACTTTATAATAGCAGATTCTATATTTCAATTGAAGGTTTCAAAAAAAATATTCTGTTTTATTGAAACGTAATAAATTACCAGTCTTTTAATTTTTCCAAAAGTTACTTTTTGACTTATAGGCTTACTGAAATGACCGATTCAATTTATTCGTGTAATTTTTCACTTCTTTGCCATTTTCTCAAAAATAAGTAGGTAGTAGGCCTACGTTACGGAAACGATTTGGCCATGATGATATGAACCGACTTTTATAGTACAGGGTGATTATAAATGGATAAGGCAGTTTCAAAAGCTTATAAAACATTTTTTATTTTTGAAAAGTTAAGGTAATTACTTACTGTATGAATCTAAGCTTTGTGCAGCTGCGGTATGAAGGGGAAAGACGAAGTACCAGACTGCTGTTACGTCATTACATTGTACTAATCATCTCATTTCTCTTCGCTGGGCAGTAGGCTGCCTAGTGCGTGATATACGTGGGTGTTGTTTTGACTATTCGCTGTAGACGGCGACACACAATATATGTAGTTTGGATAGTACCCTTGACCTTTTTTTTGTTTAGCCCTTTTTTACAAAGCTAAAATATTAGCTATGTAGGCCTCTTCATGACTCCTCCACTCTTCTCTGTCCTGCGCCGTCCTCCTCCAGCTCTCTCCAGCGGTTCTCTTTATGTCGTCCTCCCATCTTCTCTCCGGCCTTCCCCTTGATCTTCTTCCATCATATGGTCGCCAATCAAGGATCCTCCTTGCCCATCTCTCTGGTTCCATTCTCGCCACGTGTCCCGCCCATCTCCATTTGTCTCTAGCCATCGCCCTGCCAACATCCTCCAGGCCAGTCTGGGATCTTATCCATTCATTCCTCTTTCTATCTCTCAGCCTGACTCCCAGAATAGATCTTTCCATAGCTCTCTGCGTTTTTGCATTTGGTATACAATCTCTTTTGTTAGCGGCCACGTTTCTGAACCATATATCATTACTGGAGTGATACACTGATTGAAGATCCTAGCTTTGTTTTCTCTGCTTATTTTACTATTCAGTACTCCTCTCAATTTTGCAAAAGCTGCCCATCCCAATTTCACTCTTCGCTTTGCCTCTTCTTTAACACCTCCCCGTTCAAGGCGTGTATTTTGTCCCAAATAAACATAATCTTGGACTTTATTAATAGTTTCCCCATCACATGTAACTTCATCCTGGACATCTTCTCCGCCCATTATCTTAGTTTTCTGAAGGTTCATCCGGAGCCCTATTTCCTTTGATGCCCTATGCAGGTCCACAATCATCTCCATCTCCAATCATCCCTTGTCTACTACATACATAATACATATAAAACGTTACTACTACTAACGCAATCTCTCACAGTTGTAGTGACTTAATGCATACCTATCAGCTGCACAAAGCTTGGGAACGGGCAGAACATGATTATATAGAAGAATACATTAAGTTTGATTGAAAATATTTACAGATGTTCAATGTGTGCACCATTTGTAACACGACAGATATCAACACGGTAGTCGAATTCTTCCCACACACGATTAAGCATATGACGGTCAACTGTGGCAAGAGCATTTACGATACGTTGTTTTAGATCATCAATATCTACAGGAAGCGGTGGTACAAAAACTTTGTCTTTTACATAACCCTATAAGAAAAAGTCGCAGGGCATTAAGTCTAGACTATTAGGTGGCCATTGCGTAAACACAATGTTTTCCTAACCTGCATGGCCGATCCATCGTCTAGGAAGACGTTCATCAAGATAATTTCTGACCTGTAAGCGCTAGTGAATTGGAGCTCCATCTTGTACAAAAATGAAGTTATCATTATCGTCCTGGAGTTGAGGCACTAACCATTCGTTTAACATATCTAGATAAATTACTCCGATTACTGACACTTCGTGAAAAAGAACGTCTCGTAAACCTTTTCACGAGATAATGCGCAAAAGACGTTTACTTTACGGGAATCGTGTGTATGCTGTAAAGTTATTTTTAGGGTTTCTGTGCCCCATATTCTAACATTCCTGTATGCCTATTAACTTTTCCACTATTGTGAAAATGACATTAATCACTGAAAATTAGGCGATTAGAGAATGCATCGTCATTTTCAACGCAATGTTTCATCTCTAGACAAAAATTTTTGCGTACGACTTTATCACTTGTATTTAAACTTTGTACTAACTGCAATTTATAACGTGTCATTTTCAAACATTTTCGCAGAATTTTCCACACAGTCGGGTAAGGAATTTGGAATTCTGAACTTGCTGATCTAGTTGATTTTCCTGGACTTGGTACACAAACATCACGAACACTATCAATTTGTTCTTCTGTAACTGAAAATCTTCCAGTACTCTTCCTTTTACACAGACATCCACTGTTTTCAAAATGTTTATACCAGTCATAGATTGATTACCTTGCTGGTGGTAGTTTACCGTATCTTGTTCTGAAATAATAACGTTGCACAACCGTAACCGAGTTTGTTTTGGCTAATTTAAGAACACAATGAGGTTTCTCCACTTGAGTAGCAGCAATTTTGCTAGACTGGTTGTAACAGCAGCCAATAACAAAATGCTAGAAACAGTTGTACCAACAAAAATTTAAAAAAATTCCCTACAAACCTATATTATTTACTATATTCAAATACACCAGTTTGATGTTTAAGAAGGTGTTGAAATTGTCTATTTCATTTATAATCACCCTGTATTATCACAATCTGTGACAATAATAGTGACGTACTGTATTGTTCTCGCATGCACAAAGTTCGGAATCGGGAAGTGAACGTGTCGCGATTAATATTAATGTCATATTTTAATTGCCATACCTCGGTGTTAGGATCTGGTTGCACTTGTGGTTGTAATGGTTGTACCGGTGGAATGGTTTCTTCTGGTTGTATTTGTGCCGGGTGCGATTGTGGCTGCATAGGTGTTGGGGCAACCGGTCTTGGGGCAACCGGTCTTGGGGCAACCGGTTGTGACGGTTGCGATCCAGGTGGAAACGGTACATACGGGTACATTCCTTGTTGGTTCATATCGGGATGTGGAAGGGGTGCATATGGATAAGTGGAAGGGTCAGTTTGGTATGCGTTTTGGAAAG
Source organism: Catonia carolina (assembly GCA_035578175.1). Classification (NCBI taxonomy): domain Eukaryota; kingdom Metazoa; phylum Arthropoda; class Insecta; order Hemiptera; family Achilidae; genus Catonia; species Catonia carolina. The sequence goes on from JAQMRL010000009.1 coordinate 7,557,264, forward strand.
GAGGATTATGTCCATAATTTGTATATGGTCCTTGTGGATGTAGTCCTGGTGGATAAGGTGCTGGTGGATAAGGTGCTGGTGGTTTAGGTCCAGGTATATAAGGTCCTGTAGGAGGTGGTCCAAATGGATATGATCCAAGTGGAGCGTAACCATAGCCAGTAGGTTGCACTGTAGAAGGCGCAGCAACATTAGAGGGCTTAGAAGCTTCACCGGCACCGTTTTGTGAAGGACTAAATTCAATCAATTCAGCTTTATTGTCTGGTCCGAATGTTGCCATCGCCGCCTCATTTGGCGATAATTTGTTTAACTTATTTAAGATATTTCTTTTGGCTCTTTCAACAAAATCATCAGGTTCACCTCCGATGGCTGATTCTATTTCAATTATTCCCTCCTGAAATTTGAAGTTGCTTATTACCGAAACTAAATTTCTTGTTGCCAGAAATCAATAAATAATGTACGCTGTTTCAAAATATTTTATTTGTATTTTAATTAATTATAAATTACTAAACTGTTACATAAGTCTATGCAGCAACGGTTTTATCTGATCGTAAATCAGTTTTATCTTATCTTATCAATTTTATCTTATCTTAGATACTACAAAATTTTTGGATTCATGTTCAACATAATGTATTAAAGTGCGATTAAGAAGTAGGTTAAGGTTAATTTCTTTTTCTTGTTTATAGTATGTAAAAAATCTGGTGTGAAACACCACACCCAACTTTCTCTTGCAAATTCAAATAATGACCAATATGACCTAACGTTAGTAATAAAACATTAGAAAAAAACAAGAAACTAACCTCAAATAACATAAACTTATTTTAATCATGAGTGAAAGACGCAAAATAAAAATCAACCTTAGTTTGGCTTAAAATTACGGAAAATAACTCTTTCTCGCTAAACTAGGCTCTGCAGAAAAAAAACTATTATTTAACAGATTCTTTTCAGTACATACAGTAGATTTGGTATTCAAATACCTAAAAATTAAAATTTTATTTCCATTGTTAAACAATGTAATCCACAACCTTCTATATCAAATTGATATTCGCCACAAAAATATGTATTAAAATGCAAAGTTATTTTAAATTAACAAACAAAAATTATTCTTATCTAACAAATTGAGTTTATTAACAAATTTTTACGTAAAATATTAATCATTTTTGTTTTATAAAAATAGAATTTTATAAAACTTATTAACACTGTAAATTTTGAAAATCAATTATTTTTAAATTAACATCTGATTTGATTAGTCAGCTCTTTTGTCAGTAGATAAAACTTACTGCTACAAACTTAAACCTCCAGTCCTTTTAAGCTTTCAAATTTCGAACCTCAAACTTACAAACTTTCTACATTCCAAAGTTTAAAAATACAATCTCAAACTTAAACGGCAAAGTGTTGAAGTTTCCATACCAATATTTTGTCGATTCACCATATTTATAGAAAAAAAACCTGGTGTATAACATTCACACGCCTTTCTCTGGCCAATGTAAATAATGAAAAATTTAATCCAACACTAGTAATTAAAAATGAGAAAACAAAGAACTAACTTCAAAAAAATAACCTAATTTTAATCATGAGTGAATGATGGAAAATTAAAACTAACCTTAGTGTGGCTTAATAATACTAAAAAAATCACTCTTTCACGCCCAACTAGGATATGTACAGTAAAATACTTTAAACAAAATTATAGATATATTAATTCTCTATAATTAATTATTTATTAGTAGTTTTCTAGTAGTTTAATTAGTATTTAATTAAATAACATGTAGTTGTAATTACTAACACACTAATAGATTACCGTAGTATTTGCAGTAGTTAATACACAAAGAAGCACTGAATTGATCTACTCTTAAACATGCATACATACAGAAACAAACTCACTATGTCTATTAATTATACTAACATCAAAAATGTAACTTTCTGAAATCAGTAAATAAGTTACAGCTTTTGAACTTTAACACTCAATAGCTGAGAACTGTATTTATGTCACGTAACACCTTCATCCACTGAACCCTTCCACTAACCCTTGGTAGATAAGAAAATAATAATACAATTCAATATTACAACAAATAATCACATGTCATTTATTAATTTAGAATATACAGCGTGATTCAAAACTACACGGCAATCTCTTGGGATCTCATTCTATAGCTAAAAATAAGAAAAACGTTCCATATAAACATATGCCTGAAAAAGCTTAGTTAGCGAGTTACGGCTAGCGAAAAATTTCACTTAGAACTCTGTACCCTTGGTGAAGTAAGGCCGTATAAAAATGTTAAAGGTACTTACAAAGATACAAATACTTTTGTTTCTTATATTTTTTAATCTGAAAAATTGAATAAAATTGGTTCCAGAGCTGTAAATGCAATACTTTCAGAGATATCTTACATAAAACACAAGAATTACTGCAAAGAAATAACACATTCTTGTGTTTAACGTAAGATTACTTCCATAAATGGTAAATTAAGGTGTATTTTTTCTTATATACATTTGTAGAAAATTAAATTCTGAAAAGATTAATGTGAATTACTCAGGAAAAAAATGAATAATAGATATTGAAATTTTGCTTTATTTAAAATCAAAACAGACGCATATTTTTCAATATGTAGGTTGGGAGTATCAGCTGTTACTCCCAACCTACATAATATTAGTTAATATTTTATGCAGTTAAAAATGTGCGTCTGTTTTGATTTTAAATAAAGCGAAATTTCAATATCTATTATTCATTTTTTTCCTGAGTAATTCACATTAAACTTTTCAGAATTAAATTTTCCACAAATTTATTTAAGAAATAATACACCTTTATTTACCATTTGTGGAAGTAATCTTACGTTAAACACAAAAATGCGTTATCTCTTTGCAACAATTCTTGTGTTTTATGTAAGATATCTCTGAAAGTATTGCATTACAGCTCTGGAACCAATTTTATTCAATTTTTAAGATTAAAAAACAAGAAACAATCGTATTTGTATCTTTGTAACAACATTTAACATTTTTATTCGGCCTTACTTCACCGAGGGTACAGAGTTCTGGGTGAAATTTTTCGCTAGCCGCAACTCGCTAACTAAGTGTTTTCAGGCATATGTTTATATGAACTTTTTTTCTTATTTATAGCTATAGAATGAGATCCCAAGAGATTGCCGAATAGTTTTGAATCACCCTGTATATAGAGTTATAACAGTGTCATCAATAAATTCAATTCAAATTATTAATTTTTGTAACATAATAATTTTGTCAATTTTAAAATTTGTTAACATTCATTATATTTCAATTTATTTTCAATTTCAAATTTGCTTTTTTTATTTCTTAACATACGGATTGAGAATTTCTCGCATATGGGTCACCAAACCGTAAAGAAATCATTAAAAACTTGCTATAAATCACAAACCTTATCCCGTGACATATCAAAATAACAAGAAAACTTAGGAAAATAGAATGAATACGTTATTGAAATTTTAATATGACAGTTAGGTGTAGAACAGTAGTCGATATTTTATTACATCGTTGATAGATGATCCAATTTAACTAAACAATTGTGGTTAATTCAAGATAATCTTTAAAATCTGGTGTGAAACACTCATACAACTTTCTCTTGCCAATGTAAATTATTAACAATACAACAAAACATTAGAAACAAACAAAAAACTAACCTCAATAAACATAACCTTATTTTAATCATAAGTGAAAGACGCAAAAAGAAAATCAACCTGTTTGACTTAAAAATACGGAAAATCACTCTTTCGCGCTAAACTAGGCTCTGTAGAGAAAAATGATTTAATTAAAAGTTTAGATCTCTTAATTTCCTATAAATTTAATTATATATTACACTTTTGTCGTAAAATGCATACTAAGGCCGAAATCCTAAACAAATCGATTTTTCACACGTTTTTGTGAGAAAAAAACAAAAAATTGCTAATTACCTATAACTAAGCGTTATACAAAAAAAAAAAATGTTAAAAAAAAGTTGTAGGATTTTAAATTTTCTACAACTTTTATTATATTAAACATGTTTGCGCTAAAATTCATATTAAAGCCGCAATGTTAAAAAAACAATTTTTTTATGTGAAAACAGTCTCACCAAGAATTTCAGCAAACATGGATCCTATGATGTCTTGTAGAGCATAAAAAGTTTGATAAACCAGGCGATTTAAAAATAAAATCGTAGGACCAGTTTTTGAGAAAATCGCAAAAAAGTGAAAAATTACACGAATAAACTACTACTTTCGGTTGACCGATTTTGATGGAAATGTTCATGTCGGATTCGGTAGTGTTAGGAAACCTAAGTTTCAAGTTCGTACGATGTTCCGTTCTTGAGATATTCTGTTCGCACGCACACACACACACAGACCAATCGCTAAAAACATGTTTTTTGGGTTTAGGGGATCTGAAAACGTGTTAATCCGGTGAAAACTCGATTTAGCAAAATTGACATGAAAACAATACTTTCTTCCTTTAAATTCCGGCAAAAGAAAGAAAAATGTTTAATTTAATTTTATCTTTTCATAACATATTTTAATGGTTTTACAAACAAAATGATGTACTATACCCAGAGATAGTTATATTCAGTTACAAATACAATAACAATTCCATCACATAATTATGAATATTTCAGATAATATCATAAACATTTTTAATAGCAATCGTAATTTGTTTCAATATCATAAGTATAACACAGCCTACAATAAGATAAACTCAATTTTCATAGCGTAAGTCAATGTTTGTAACACAATGCGTAACAGCGCATTAACCTGCATTAACCTGTAATGCATGAACCTGCTCTGTGCCCCACAAAAAGTAATTCAAGATTATGTAACCAAAGTTGCCCTTAACACACCGGTTCGCTGAGTAAACTACAAAAACCAAATTTCGGTTTTATGGGGCTTGACGGTTTCAAGTTTTTTTATCTTTACACCGTCAAAACGGATTTTTTGGGCAAATTTTTATTACCGAAACGTTACAGGTACTTATTGCTTCACGGTTTTTTAAAATTTAAGATTAGGGTCTAATAGGGGTTGCTATCCCTATACAAATATTATGAAATTTCTTAATTTTTCAGAATATAAAATATATTTTAACGGCATGTTTTTGACGTTAAAAGTTCATAAAAATTTGGTTACGCGAAAACTTTCAGGTTCAACCCAGTTACCTTTGGTAGCGGGTAGTATTTATTTACCTCCTGAACGGTACTTCGTAGAGAAAATGTGTACAGTATCTTTTTTGTGCCTCTCCCAAAGTACTTCAAGGCCATAAAGCTTAAGTTGCTCTCAACCTACCTGTTTGCTGAGAAAACTTAAAATACTAGCATTTCGGCTTTTAGGGCTTGCCGTTCTTATGTTTTTCTTTTTTCACAACGGTTTTTTTCGCAAATGTTTGTTGACAAAACGTTACACATACCCATAGAGTCACGAAGAATTTATTAAAGTTTAGATCAGGGTCTTATGGTGATTACTACCCCAAAATGTTTTTAAAAAATTTCTGAATGCAAATAATTTTTAACGGCATGTTATTTAGCGAAAAAAATTACATAAAAATTTGGTAAGCCGAAAATTTTCAGGTCGCAACCCCAGGTTGCATGAGAAAATGAAAAACTCAAAGTATCATACATTTAAACCTCAATATTCAAAGTTGAAATTTTGAAACTTTAAACATTGACCTATAACTTCAAAACCTTCAAATTTTAAATTTTGAAACTTCTAACTTCATCTTTAAACTTTCATTTATTCAAATATCAAAATATTGTGATCTACCCATCCCCTTTGGCGGCTGAACTTCACCTTGGGGTTAATGGTTCTGATCCACTTATCAATTCTGATCCACCTACCCCTCTGAGGCTGAGACACGTAAGCGGCGAGTAAGTATAATATATCCTACAATAAGATAAACTTTATCTTCATAGCGTAAGTCAATGTTTTTTAACACAGTGCGTAACAACGCTCTGTGCTATATAAGTTAAGTAATGGTGTCTTCCGACTGTTGAACAAAGTATAGTAATCACCTGACTTAAGTTCCAATTTTGTACGATCATCCGTTCTTGAGATATTTTGTACAAACACACACACACACACACATTCGCACATATACTAACTGCTAAAAACATCTTTTTTTTTGGGGTTCGGAGGTCTAAAAACGTGTATATCTGGTGAAAATCTGGATTTCAAAAAAATCTAAATGAAAACAATAGCTACATTCCTTCCCATATAATATATTCATACAGGCAAGAGAACATAATTTGAGTCACTTTGAAAAATTATACATAAAAATGCAAAAAATCATAATATTACAGTTTAGAATGTATGTTTTTCTTATGAATACCTACAGCATTCGTTTTGATAAGATCTATCAGTCGTGTACCCGGAGAACATTCTGAAGAAATCCACAATTCCTGAAACATTATTTACGAGTAATTTACAACAAAAAAGTAACTAGTTTCACATTATATAAAGTGTTTTCGCTTTCTTGAACATCAGGACTTACAGGTCCCATTTAGTACCACTGCATTTATCTGCCCACTAACAGTTTAAATTGCCTAGTTCACCATCGGAACTTCTAAATCCCCCCTAGTCTGATTTTTCTGTAAACTGTAAAGGGCTTCAAAAATGTATCAGATCGTGTCACCTGTGTATTGAATGAAGCCATCACATGTGGTGGCACATGTGCGTCTACACCTGCACTTCCGAAATTTTATTATTGTGTGATCTAGAAAGGGTTAAAGGTTAGCCAAACTCTAGGAAGCGTTTGCAGAGCACATTGTTTTTAACCCTAAAATGTGTACATTGTAATCTGTTCAGTTTAGAACAACAGCAACCCCGTGTCTCAATAAGCTAAAAATGGTGTTTATTTCGTGTAAATGAGATGTATTGTTTTAAAGATCCAGGTCGATAATCCCTGAGAAAGTAGTGTTAATTGAACCCGAACCGTAAAAGTACGAGTTGTGGCTAATAAATAACGAGACCGATGTAAAAATATTTATTTTAATTTTATACATAATCACTTATTGTCACCTTCAATAAACACTCCTCTATCCCTACAACGCTCCATGCTAATTTTCCATTGTTGGAAACAGTGCTGGAAGTCATCTTCTGTCAGCTCCTTCAGGACACGTGCCGCTTTCTCTTTTACAGCTTCCACAGACTCAAATCTTGTCCCTTTTAATGCAGATATCAACCTAGGAAACAGGTACAAGTCACATGGTGCAAGATGAGGTGGATGTTCTAAAACTGATATGCTGTACTTGGCTAGGAACCTCTTGACAGATAACGCGGAATGAGTTGGAGCATTGTCTTGGTGGAGAACCCATGATTTGTCCTTCCACATTCGGGGCGTTTCTCCCTTACTCTTTGACGTAGTTTAGAAAGTATATCAAGATAGTAATATTGATTAATTTTTTGACTTTCAGGAACCCAGTGAACTTACACAATCCCATGGATATCAAAAAACAATCATCATTGCTTTAAATTTTGACTTGCTCATTCGAGCTTTTTCGGCTCTCGGTGAAGTTCGGCTGTTCCAGTGCACGGATTGGCGCTTCGTTTCCCGATCATAAGTAAAAGATCACGTTTCATGACATGTTATTATCTTGTACCTTTTTCCTAAGGTGAAATCTACATTTAAAGGGACAAGATTTGAGTCTGTGGAAGCTGAAAAAGAGAAAGTGGCACGTGTCCTGAATGAGCTGAGAGACGATGACTTCCGGCACTCTTTCCAACAATGGAAAATTCGCATGGACCGTTGTAGGGATAAAAAAGGAGTGTATATTGAATGTGACAATAAGTGATTATGTTTAAAATTATAATAACATTTTTTACAACGTCAGTCTTGTTATTTAATAGCCACAACTCGTACACCATCCCAGTATTCAAAACTGTATAAAAGTAACAACATTTACTGGGATTTGAATTAGGAAACTTAGTGTCTAAAAATCAGCTGTTAAACAACTAAATCGTGGTGATTACTTTACGTTTAGACTAATCTTACTAGATTATAGTGTATTTATTGATCTAATCCTTTTTTATCTTTCTGGAACCTAAGTGTAGGACATATAAGAGGTGTCGGTTTTCTAGTGTAAGTTATTAAGTTGTATTATGAATTCAATCAATGGTAGACTATGTAGCAAATATTTATTTTTTTTATTATGTAGCTTGTAGCAGTCAATTTTTCGGCTACATTTTTATAAACAGCCGATGGATACTTCAGTAGATGATTCTGGCAGCGGTTACTTATCATGACATAAATAATATTAATAAACATTTTGAAAGTTCTTAGTTAATTAATTTTATAGTAATTTTTTATAAATTTTGATTTTATAAAATAGCTATACATTATCATCATCTTCTTCTTCTTCTTCTTCTTCCTTTCACGGGCTAGGCGTTGCTGCCTGTTCCGAACCTCCACCATCTGCCCATCTCTTCCTTGGACGTCCTCGATCCCTTTTACCCCTTGGCTTGTACCATAGTGCCTGCTTGGGTACTCTTTCATCCTTCATTCTACCTAAGTGATCTATCCACTTCTTCCTGCCCTCCATTACTTTATCATTTATGGAGAAGATATTAAGATGTTGTCGTATCTCCGTGTTTCTGTAACGGTCCTCTCTACTACAGCCATAAGTTTGCCGGAGAAATCTCATTTCTGCTGCTTGTAATCGGCTCTCTTCCCGTCTTGACAGAACCCACGTTTCACTTCCGTAAAGTACTGTTGGAGCAGCTATCGTTTTATAAAATCTCATTCTAGTGTCTTTACTTGTGATGTTTTTCAAGTTCCTGTGGATAGTACCACATATGTGTTGAAATCGGTGGATCCTATCATAAACCTCCTTACCCTGTTGATAAGTTACATCGCAACCTAGATAGTTAAAATGGGATATCTGTTCTATAATCTTATTATATATGACAATTTTACTTCTGACAGGATCCTTCCCCCTGAATGCCATTACCCTTGTCTATACATTATCATTATAAATTTAAATTAACGTTTATGTTAAATAAATGTAAATTTAAATATATTTTACAATGTTGTTGATTAGGTCATCAGCCGAAAGGCTGGTTTGAACCTGTAGAGGTTTTACTAAGTAAAACGAGGAGTGAGGTGGTTTACTATTACTTTCCTCACTGAATGGAAAAGTACACTTATCAGCATGCCGGGCCCTCTGAAAAGCAAATATTTTCCACTCTGCAAATGACATCTTCACTTCATTCACCACAGGGTCTGGCTGTATAATAAAATTCCTTACTTTCAGAGGAGATAACTCTGATTAGTGTCGTTTACACCTCTACCTCTTCTGTTCTTAAATGATTCAGTCATTTAATTGGCTGACCATGTGACAAGAAACAGAACTATTTATTTTAGCCCTGCAACTAACAGATTGAGTGTAAATAATTTGATCCTCCACCTGTCTGTTATGGGCAGATATTTTACAAAAGAAAGTATAAAATTTTGAAATATTTGTTCGGATATGACGAGGATATTATGTCTGTCAGTAGTAAGTGACCGTACCACAAATAGCTGTGTATTTTTGTGCTGAGGTTAGTTATATTTTGTTTGAATTAAAAATTATAATATAATTTCAGATGTTTCTCATTGTTTAATTAATAATAATTAATGATCAAATTAACAAAAAAAGTTTATTTTTATTTTTGATATTAGTACAAGAGGTCGCGAGTTCGTGTCTTAGAAATTAAAACTTTTTTTATTAATTTTATCATAAAGATAGTGTACCTCTGTTAAACAGACAGACTGTTTGGGGAAATGGCAGTGGTGTTCAAAGAATTTTTGTATGACAAAAGAAGATTATAAGATTAATACAAAATAAATCAGTAAGGGAATCTTGTCATTCTAGCTTTGTGGAACTTGGAATTATGACCTTACCTTGCAGTTACATTTACAGCTGTCTAGTTGACATTAAGGAAAATATAAAGCGTTATGACAGACTGTATGATGTACACAAGTACAACACGAGAAATAAATTCAAGGTATATAATAAATCCCACAGAATAATTATGGGAGACTGTACTTTGCATCCCGCCAACGTTAAATTTGTTATTTTTAGGTACATTTTTCATAGGATTGGTAAAAGATAGTGAAATAAAACTTTACAGTTATAGTTGCCGGGGTTCTCTAGCTACTGACATTTTTCAATTTCATTTTTTTGGATCAACATTTAAAAATCATAACAAATAACATAAATGTTTACAAATTTTTGTTAGGTGTTTTGCGTGTTACTAATCTTTTTTGGAGCATATGAGGAAATCATAAAAATGACGGTATGTGTGGATGTGCAAGGTGAATAACTGGTAAAAATTTCAGCCTGGTAGGTTTAATAGTTTCTGGGAAAAATGTACCTAAGTGTTAAAAATCTAAATATACTGGAAAAGGCAAAAAGCAAATTTTACACAAACAAGGACATTTCCCATCAAAAGTTGGTTAAAAAACTGAACCAACAGCTGAGCAACATTAAAAACCGTGATACAGATATTTAAAAAAACTAAAATTCCCTTTTCACTATGACGAATTTTTATTTTTTTGAAAAATTATGAAAAGAATTATGAAAAATTTTCGTTTTTGGGACCAAGATAATTTTTTCTGGGTAAACCTGACAAAATCTCTATTTTTTCATAAAATTATTTTTTTGACGTAATTTAATGTTTTTTTCTGGTAGATCTAGGCATAAACTATTGGAAAACATAAAAAACCAAAAATCGAAATTTTCAGGTAAAACCATCGTGCAATCTTCCCTTAAGTGTAGCAACAGTTCTGTAGGCATGAAAATTCAATGTTTAATAAATTGTCTGAATCTGTCTGGACTGTTGGTTTAAAACAACTTAATTTCAAGTGGCTGAAGGGTAAAGCCTTTTACTCTGCAAATGATTATCTCTTCTGTGATATGGGTGACTTTGTTTTTTAATTTTTTTCAATTTACCGCTCATTTTTTAACTTTTTAAGGTTTCTGCGTTTTGAATGTCATTTGGCATTTTATTGGTGCTGTCACATAGATTGGATCAGTGTAAAGTTTTATTTGTGAAACTAAGGATTATGACTGTTATTAACTTCTATATTTACGCTGTCCTACTACATCCCATGAACGGTTTATCAGTTCAGCGACAGAGAAGGGGCATTCATTCTTGTAATGCTAGAAATTGCGATCATTTTAATGTACCTTTCCGGTTGCTGAAAGGCTGCGATGTTTTAGGATTAAAACTATGTAATAAATTGTTACAGGTTACTTTTTAATACCACTACTACATTGTTACCACTACTTTTTAACTTGTATATAGAAGAGGCTATAAAAGAAGTGAAGGAGAAATTTGACGCAGGAATAAAAATTCAAGGAGAAACAATAAAAATGCTGAGATTCGCCGATGATTTAGTAGTATTAGCCGAGATAAAGAAAGAACTAGAGGATATCTTATATGAAATGGATGAGATCATCGGAAAGGATTACTTCATGAAAATTAACAAGAACAAAACGAAAGTGTTGTGCAGCAGCAGGAGTGGTTTAGAAGAGATGGGAAATGTAAAAGTAGGCAACTAAAACATACAGCAAGTTAGGGGATTCTGGTATGTGGGTAATAAAATAACAAAGGATGGTAGAAGCACAAGTGATATCAAAAGTTGAATTGCTCAAGCTAGAAAAGTTTAAAAAAACAGCTTACTGACTACAAACATTGATTTACAGATTAGGAAAAATATCTTAAAACATTATGTTTGGAGTGTAGCATTATACGGGAGTGAAACGTGGGCGTGATATTTGGGAGTGATAGGGGCTGTAGAAAGGAAGAGGATAGAAGCTTTTGAAATGTGGTGTTATAGAAAAATATTAAAGATTAGGTGGGTAAAGAAAATAAGTAATTTAGAGGTTCTTAGGCGAGTGGATGAAAAAAAGAAATATATGGAAGCATCTTACCAGAAGAAGGGATAGGCTAGTGGGGCATATATTAAGACATCCAGGTATTGGACTATCAATATTGGAGGGTAATATTGAAGGAGTAAATTGCAGGGGGAAGGAAAGATTTGAATATATATGTATATAAAGCAAATTACAAAAGATGTAGGGTGTTACCGGTATGTAGATATGAAACGACTTGTGCAAGATAGAACAGGTTGGAGAACTGCACCGAACCAGTCGAGAGACTGATGACAAAAAGGAACCTTTTAATACGTGTAACGTAGTTGAATTGGAAATTTCATTAATTTTTGTTTATATTTATTTTATTTGTAGAAAAGGAATCAAAATCTGTATTGTGCAATTACTTAATGATTGTTAATTCTTTAATGATATGAACTTGATTTTGACAATTGCTATGTATGCTGTGGGCAATTCGAACTGGCACAACTCTTGCTCTTCGTGTACAGACAGTTCCGCACAAAGTATATCCATAACCTATTTTTTCAACAAGGTCTACAAATTTTAATGTACGCAGATGTCTACAACCTTATTACAATGGACAAACTTACAAATAATTATTTCATTTTAAAATATACACAGGTCATTTGTTCTAGCTAGAAGCTCTCCCACCAACGCTCTGTGCCGCTGAGCTGTTCTGTTTAGTGGTGGGGGAAGCACTTCGAAGGGAAGTGATCAGTCTCTCCATTGTCCTAGCAGCGATGAGAGCCTAAGTGTACTATAAATCCCAAAAACATTGACTGTATGTTGTAATTTTTTTTCGTACTATTCCCATCACGAGTCTTCAACTCGTGCATTCGGTAGTAGGCCTACTGTTTTATGTACCTATTGTTTTTACTCTTTTGCAGTTTGGTTTTGTTTATATTAATATTTTGTATGTATACTTTGTTTCGTTTCTATTTTTTATTTATTTAGTTATTAAAATGGAACTCAGTTGTAGTAGTGGAAATTCGAGCACGAGTGCTAGTGTAATATGGAAAAGGCAGGTAATACGCGGTCAGGCGAGGGAGTATATAGTCAGTGTATACAATTTCATGAAAAAAGAAGCTGAACAAAACGGACCAATTTTACTGACCGATGTGCAAAATCGTGTAGCCAGAGCTATGGGGATTTCGCGTTGTACAGTTCAAAGAATTTTGAAAGAAAAAAAAACCCCTAATGTGCTAATTAGAACACCAAATAAGAAAAGAATGAGAAGGAAAGTGAAGAGTGAAGTGGACAATTTTGATAAGTGTGTTGTGAGAACAACAATATATGATTTTCATAAAACAAACGCTGAATGGCCAACTTTGAATTTGTTACTCCCCGTTTTGCGGGAGAAAATTAATTTCAAAGGAAGTAAATGGTCGCTGTGGAAAATTATTAAATATATGGGATTCAGATAGACAAAAGAAAAAGACAACAGAAAATATTAAGTTTTTAACTAGTTTTTAGTCTAGCGTAGTAATTTGAACAAGTAGTATACAGTTAGAAAGAGAGGGAATGATCATTAAGTGAGAAGGAGACAACACTTTCCCCGTTTAAACTATCCCTACTCTACCTACTCGCCCACCCATTACAAGCTTCTTCCAAAAAACAATGCACTATATTATATAATTTCCCCCAGTAAAAATTTAAATTATAAACTACAAGAACTAAACTGCAAAAACTAACTAAACTGTACTCTGCAGACGCAAGCAACTAACTAAACAAATTGGTCTGAATAATCATAATGATCAGAAAATCATATATAAACAAAATATTATTCACATCATTGTGTCGGACAGAATATTATTAAGAACAACAGTAAAAACAAAGCGTAGTAACCGTGCGTGAGTCGCACATTACAGTAGCGATTGTATACTTTTGTGACTGTACCGTCGTTGCATGGCGAGGGGCGAAGAGTGGAGTAGATAAACACCGGAGCAGTTTGTGCCAACTTAAATTGTCCAACGTATACTTGGCCTAACGTCGATAAAATGTATTATTATTATTATTATTATTGTTATTATTAATTTATTCATGATAATTTTGGATGGGTTGATCCAGTTGGGACAGCCATATGACAAGTTGGTAGGTGAACTGAGTAGCCTACCAGCGTTATTAAGTCATATAGGAATCCTATTTTGATAATTGGTTTTGTTTTACTTGGCTGTTAGCTTGGTTTTTACTTTCTCTTGCCTATATGAATATATAGGAAGGAAAGTATTGTTTTCATGTCGATTTTTCGAAATCGAGTTTTCACCGGATCTATACGTTTTCAGACCCCCTGAACCCAAAAAACATGTTTTTAGCGATTGGTCTGTGTGTGTGTCTGTGTGTCTGTGTGTGTGTGTGTCTGTGTGTGTGTGTGTGAACAGAATATCTCAAGAACGTAACATCGTACGAACTTGAAACTTGAAACTTAAGTTACGTACCACTACCGGACGCGACACGAACATTTTCATCAAAATCGGTCAACCGGAAGTAGTAGTTTATTCGTATAATTTTTCAGTTTTTTGCGATTTTCTCAAAAACTGGTCCTACGATTTTTTTTAAAATCGCCTATTTTACTCAATTTTTTATTCTCTACAAGATAGGGTAGGCGCCGTGTTTGCTGAAATTCTCGGTGAGGCTGTTTTCACGTAAAAACGTTGTTTTTTTAAGATTACGGCTTTAATATAAATTTCAGCGCAAAAACTTATATAATAAAAGTTGTAGAGAATTTAAAGACCTACAACTTCTGTTTCAAACATTTTTTTGTATAACGCTTAGTTTAGCGGTAATTTGCGATTTTCTGTTTTTTTTCTCACGAAAACGTGAGAAAAATCGATTTTTTAAACATTTCGGTCTTAGTATGCATTTTACGACAAAAGTGTATATAATTAAATTTATAGAAAATTAAAAGATCTACAACTTTTGTTTAGAGCATTTTTTTCTACAGAGCCTAGTTTAGCGTGAAAGCGTGATTTTCCGTATTTTTAAGCCAAACTGAGTTCGATTGTCATTTTGCGTCATTCACTCATGATTAAAATAAGGTTATGTTTTTGACTCCTATTTTGATAATTGGTTTTGTTATACTTGGCTGTTAGCTTGGTTTTTTTATTTATTTTTAGTGTTTGTTTGTTTCTTTCTCATTGTTATCTTTCCACGCTGGAGGTGTGGTATTATTGCAAATCCCTGCACAAGATTACTTATAAGTTTATAGACATATGAGTTAGTGTTTTTTCTTTTAACGTCCCTTGTATTTACGTGCCGATAGGTAAGTGCAGGGTTTCAAGGATTTCAATCTGTTGCTGCACTTGTTATACTCATGTAGGTTGTCCCCACTTCCCTGTTAGTCACTTTCATGGAGGTTGGAATGGCCGTAAGGGGTGAGTGGAGGCCATCAAAAAAAAAATAAGTGAAGAAAAAATGCAAGACCTGACCTGGAATTGAACCCGGGACCCCAGCATAGATGCCAGTTGCAGCAGCTGATTCGATAACCACTGTTTTTTACTCAAAATATTTTTCTTAAGGTGAACAGAGTATGTATTAAAAATATTCACAGTAAACAATAGGTGTTTGTGATTTAAACAATCGTTGTTACAAAAACTGATAGATATATGAATGTTATTACTTGGTTTTGTCATCATACTCAGTTACTGTAAATTTGTTTAAAACGTCACGATTGAACGAATCTCTTCTCATAAAAAGTTTTTATTAAGTTCCTAAAGTACGAGGTGTGGCTATTAAATAACGAGAATGACGTTGTAAAAAATTATATTTCAATTTTATACGTAATGACTTATTGTCACCTTCAATATACACTCCTTCCATATCCCTACAACGCTCCATGCAAATTTTCCATTGTTGGAAACAGTGCTGGAAGTCATCTTCTGTCAGCTCCTTCAGGACACGTGCCACTTTCTCTTTTACAGCTTCCACAGCCTCAAATTTTATCCCTTTTAATCCAGATTTCACCTTAGCGAACAGGTAGAAGTCACATGGTGCAAGATCTGGTGAATAAGGTGGATGTTCTAACTCTGAGATGCTGTACTTGGCTAGGAACCTCTTGACAGATAATGCGGAATGAGCCGGCCTATTGTCTTGGTGGAGAACCCATGAATTTGTCCTTCCACATTTCGGGGCGTTTTTTTTTTTACTCTGACGTAGTTAGAAAAAACCTCAAGGTAGTGATATTGATTACTTGTTTGACCTTCAGGAACCCTATGAAGGTACATAATCGCATGGATATAAAAAACGATCATCATTGCTTTAAATTTTGACTTGCTTATTTGAGCTTTTTTGGCCCTCAGTGAAGTTCGGCTCTTCCAGTGCATGGATTGGCGATTCGTTTCCGGATCATAAGTAAAAGACTACGTTTCATCACATTTTATTATCTTCTACCTGTTCCCTAAGGTGAAATCTGCATTAAAAGGGACAAAATTTGAGTCTGTGGAAGCTGTAGAAGAGAATGCGGCACGTGCCTGAAGAAGCTGACAGAAGATAACTTTCAGCACTTGTTAACGCCACTTAGTACTGACAAATTGCTTCCGTAAATCCCGCCTTGTTAATATTTCAAATTTGCTTGTTCCTTCCGTATGACCTAACCGATCACGTCATTTCTCCCTCTACTTCCCTTCATATCCGCCTTCCCTAATTGTTCTTTGTTGGTTCAGCATTCATAATGAATGGGTGCGCGCTATTCTGTTGCGTGTAACGCATGGCTTGAGGACGCCACCTCGCCACCAGCGTCTACAATCTTGTTTCGTTCGTATATTCATTTCGTTCGCTATGAACTCAAGTCGTTTGTTGCTATTTAATTTGTGTGAATTATTATATTCGATTGCTCATGTTTATATATTGTGAACTTTTGCGTTTGTTCTTTATGCTGTTTGTTAGTGCTGTCCGATATGCGCTTCCTGCAATTGTGAATTTTCATTACTGGATTAAAGGTAAGTGCGTATTTGTTTATTATGTATTGTTGACCAATAATGTGCGTTCCCATGTAATTCTATGTCCTGTCACTTCGTTTCCTACCTATTTTGTCCGTTTTGCTTAACCGTCTATTTAATCATTTCGTTTATTCTCTCAGTCGTTTAGTTGTGGCTGGCAACTGCTTAAAAACTAGCCTGGTCCTCCTGGTTAAATCGTTTAATCGTCTATTAATTACGTTAGAAATTATTCATCTCGATTTTGCTTTATTTTGTTTTTCAAAAATCGTTTATGCTTTAACAGCACTGTTTCCAACAACGGAAAATTCGCATTCGTAGGGATAGATAAGGAGTGTATATTGAAGATGACAATAAGTGATTATGTATAAAATTAAAATTAAATTTTTTAAGTCAGTCTTGTAATTTAATAGCCACACCTCGTATATTAAAAATATTCAGAGTAAATAACAGGTGTATGTGATTTAAACAATTAATATATTATTCTGCAATTTTAATACCGTTAGTAATTATCGCTTTGTAACAATTATTGTTACAAAAAATGATAGATATGTGAGTGTTATTACATGTTTTTTTTTCATCGTACTATAAATTTGTTTAAAACGTCACGATTGAACGAATTCTTGTCTCATAAAAAGTTTTTATTAAGTTCCTAAAGTTATATTCTCTTTCTTTCTACAGGCCCTTTTACAATAATCTATCAGTCAATTTTTGTAGTTGTTTTTCAATTCAAATGATTTTCTAGCTAGAACAATTTACTTTTGATATCACTTGTGCTTCTACCATCCTTTGTTATTTTTTAGCACAATTCCCCAACTTCCTGTATGGTTTCGTTGCCTATTTTTGAATAATCCATCTTTTCTAAACTACTTTTGCTGCTGCACAATACTTTCGTTTTGTTCTTATTAATTTTCATTTGTTTGTTTGTTTTCATTTATAACAAATAAATGTGACCTGTAATATTACCTATAGCTTAATTAAATGACTAGAAATGTTTGATTTACTGTAATTACCAGTGCCCTTATTCCATGGCAACAAATTTTCTACGAATGAATCGCCTTCTTTACTATCGCTGTCACCACCGTCTCACTAGTATCTACCTAACTGTTCCCTTTTTATTTTCTCTTGGCTATATGAATATATAGTTACGACCACCACCGGAGGGCCTGGGGGGGGCCGGTCAGGCCCCCCTGACCCCCCGTCTATAACTGACTATAATTGATCTATTTGAACTATAACTGAACCATAGCTTAACTATAACATTATATTGCAGACGGAAGTATTTAGGTATTCACCACAATGACGACTTACATGAAAAAATCACATCTCGATGAAATGAAACCGATAAACAATTTATCTAAATAAAATATTTCATTTTTTATTTAATATAAATATTTTTTGGGACACACATCTAAGATATAGTTAAACCGTTGCTGCATTTACTTCTGTATTTTAACTTAAAATTACCATAGCCTATAATATTATAGAAAAATCTTATTGGTACGGGGATACCGAGCGAGATTTTACTTAAATTCCGGTAAAATTCTTAAATTTTATTAATAGTCAAGTATATCTACTTCTTTAAAACAATAATTTCTGTTAAATTTGTATAAAACTGTCAATAAATTTGAAAAGGTATTTCAAATAACTTGTCTATAGTTGAGCCGCTCTAAGTTTGCTCCTACTGTCAACAAACAAAAGCCACCTACTACAGGGTGCACGCTAGAGTCTCCGACTTTACGGATGTCGAATTAATATTAAGTTAACTATTTTTTTAAATTATAAGCACTTAAAGTACTAAAAACATCAGTCATGAAATGATGTAGGCTTAACAATTTCATTTAGAAAAATACTTTTAGAAGTATTTTGTATTTAAATACTTTTGAAAGTATTTTGCTGTTACTTTTTAATCAGCGTGTACACATTTTGATACAATGCGCATGCTCAGTGACGTCATTATTTGTTTACATTAGGAGCAAACTTAGAGAGGCTGGACTGTAGTATCTCATATCGAACACGTCGATTATAGAGGGCGTTAACATGCAATAATTTATAATATAATCAGCTGGTTGTATGTTTATAAATTATAATTGTTATTGAAATACCAAAAATATGGCTGACGGAATATATTATAACAGAGGTACAAGAGCAAGTGTTGGCAACGTTGCTGGCAAGTCATTGGTTATTTTTTTTTTTTCTTTTTATTTTTTTTTTTTTTTTTTTTTTTTTTTTTTTTTTTTTGGTTTAACGTCCGACTGTTCTGCAATTACTGCTATTGCAGACGGTGAAGGATGAAATGATTTTTGTAACGTATGAAAATATGCCGTGCCTGAATGGGATTCGAACCCAAGACCGCATGATGAGAGGCGAGCACGTTACCAACTGCGCCAATGCGGCCGGCATTGGCTAGATTGGTAGTCATTGGTTAGATCTATAAAGTGGGTAGAGGGGAGTGCATACGTTCAGAGCTCAACAACTTTGAAAAATTGTGTTGAATTTAACATAATACTTTAAAGAAAATAAAGTCAATATATACAAAATAAGTAATAAAATGAATGATAATATGTTAATTTCATTTAGATATCAGATAAATAATTTAATTTCAAAATAAATTTGAAAATTTTCTGTAGTTTTCTGAGTCCATTACAAAAAGAATCATATCATTAAATAAATTTTCGCCAAAGAAAATGTAAATAATATTTGGATTATATATTAAAATAAAATACCACAAATAGTTTTTAAAATTGGTGGCTCAGTGGTTAACTTGATTGTAAAGGTCCCAAGTTTGATTACCAACAAGTATAAAAATATTTTGGTTAATATAATAAATGATAACCGGTTGATTTATTATATATATCAACACAGTGTTACAATTAATTAATTTTTTTTCGAAAAAAATTTTCAATATAAGATATAAATTATATCTAATTTTTTTTTTTTAGGTCAACAGCCGAAAGGCTGGTTTGAACCTCTAGAGGTTTTACTAAGTAAAAACGAGGAGTAAGGTGGTTTACCATTGCCTTCCTCACTGAGTTGAAAGAGTATGCTGATCAGCATGCCAGGCCCTCCGAAAAGCACTCACTTTCCACCATGCAAATGACAACTTGACTTCATTCACCACAGGGTCTGGCTGCATAGTGAAATTCATTACTCTCAGAGGAGATAACTCTGACTAGTGTCTTTTACACCTCTACCTCTTCTGTTATTAAATAGTTCAGTCATATAAGTGGCTGACTATGTGATAAGAAACAAAACCATTTTTTTTAGCCCTGGACCAAACAGATAGAGTGCAATTACAATAACACTCCACCTGCCCGTTTTGGGTATATACTAATTATGAAGTAAATAAACAAGAATTAATTTTTTTTATTGTAAAATTAATATTTCGTATTTTACATATTAGTAACATATATTCTTGTTAAAAAATGCAATATTTTGTTTATCTAAATAATATTCTACACTTTCTTTACGTAATTTTGTATATTTTTATTATTTTACTGGGGTTATTTTTTTCAACTTCTGATTGGTTATACAAATAAAACTTATTAGAATAATAAAATAAATTCATTATTAAAAGTTAAATACATCGTTAATTACTTTTTAAGAAATTGTTGCTTAGGTCATTAAAAATTTATTATACATAAGAACTTGTAGGTGTACATATTAAAAATTCTGAATTCTGATTGTATCAATTGTTATTTTTTATTTATTTAAAGTCGCGTCAACTGCTTGGTTATGAGCGATTACAGAGCAACGGGGGGGGGGGGGAGTTTGACATTTAAAAACTTTCAGAATCTGGCTGGGAATCAAACCCGGGATCTCCGCGTGGTAGAATAACGCGCTAACCACTAAGCAACGGAGGTGGTCTCAATTTTTTTTGTTTCTCAAATATCAAATAATAAATGAATAATTTTACTACCATATTTAAAAATTGTATGTATTGATAAGCCAAGAAAATTTCAGTTGGATGTCTGCCATGTTTTTATGTTTGAAAAAACGGGTAATAAGTACTGGTAATGCGCTATAAGTTGACGATTGCGCCTATCATGTGGAGGACAGTATACTATCTATCCTACTTACATCGGCCAACTCAAAAGCGTAAGACATGTATCAAGCGTGCAACTCAAAACATATAACCACCACAAACAATTAATAAAATTCAGTTCATGACCCGTCACACAAAATAAGTAAAGAGTAATGTAATTATTTAAAGAAAGTGAATTGTTTAAACTCAATTGCAATTTAACATAACGTTACTGAAAATAATGAAATATGAAAACCCTAAAAATACAATAACATTTTGAAATTACCGTAAAACTAGTATTACTCACAATAATAAGCTTGCATAGTGGAACTCACGGACTAAATAGTCTATTACTACAAATGTCAGAGTGCAGTAATTCAGTTTACGGCTGATGACCAAAAAGGATACTTAATACAGCTTAGGCTTAGTATTATGGCTTATTTAGAATGAATGTTTATTATTTAGGATAATTATTATACCTGTTCCAACTGTTGATCTAATTTTAGGTCATGCACAATTGATGGTGGAGGAGGCGACGAAACTTCCTCCAGCTAGGAGGACGTTAAATATCGTCAACGGTCGGAAACCGTTAAATATTGTGTTTTTTCTAGTAGTGAACTCTTTAACGCATCTAACAGTCTTTACAGAAATAGAATACCATAAAATAGAAAATTTTTATTCCCTCTGTAGTGGGTAAGTATTATTGATGGTTAGGGAATTGTTTATTTTGAAAAGAAATCCGTCCAGCTCGTATGTAAGTAAGTTAACGTACATGCATGTTCTTTAGTTTGTGTTGAAGCTATGACATTTAGTTAACGGAATTTGCCCTTGAAAAGAAAAGACGAGTCCATTTTACTGTTTAGGAAGGGGTTTACCATCACAAGGCAAAATATTTGTCACTTTGCAGAGTTGCAGAGGACGTGTAACGACTCCTTCTAACCACACCTACAGAATTTTTCAAAACACTTAATTGTAGGGAAAAATTTCCTACATTGCTTTGCTTACAGCTGTAACCTAAATATAATAGTGGCTCTGTGACATCACCGTAAAGAATGTACAATACCGTCCCCTTATGCTTCCCTGTGATGTGAAAATGGACTCATGTTGAACATTTTGTAACTTCGTCAAATATTTACGGAAATTTAAATAAAAAAATAACATTTATTCCAGTATACTCTTGTCTACAAAACATGTTTTATAAATTATTTTGCTAAACTGAAATTTAAGTCCGTTATAGTAAAAAATCTAAAGTAAACACAACAATTTTCGCGGATGAAAATTTCGCTCGACTAAACGCAAAGAATTATGAAGCGATTTTCTTGAAATTATACTCAAAAGGCGCGACGTATTATATGAATAAACTGTAATTTTTTCAGAATTGTTTAGCAGTAATTTTTTATCAGTAGACGTTAGATAAAACCGTTATTTTGAGAGTGCTTTTTGATTATTGCAATTCTTCTGTTTTAAAAGAAACAGTCTTTTTCGTAAGGGTTAAGAATCAATAAATAATACAATGGAATGTTTATAAAACGACATTGTAAACATAATTAATCAATGTAAGAGTAAAACTACAAAATGATGTCACGGTTAGAGCTGTCGCTATGATGTATTTAGAAAAGCACATATAGTAGCACTTCCACCCACCGCATAATCTTGTCTTACTCTCGCTGAGATCGTCAACTTATATTGCGTTACCAGTAGTTTGCCTGCCCATAACAGACAGGTGGAGTGTCAAATTATTTACACTCAATCTGTTCGTTGCAGGGCTAAAATAAATAGTTCTGTTTCTTATAACTAGGTCAGCCAATTAAATAACTGAATTATTTCAGAACAAAAGAGGTAGAGGTGTAAAAGACCAATCAGAGTTGTCTGCTCTGAAAGTAATGATATTCATTATACAGCCAGACCCTGTGGTGAATGAAGTGAAGGTGTCATTTGCAGAGTGGAAAATATGTGCTTTTCAGAGGGCCCGGCATGCTGATAAGCATATTTTTCCACTCAGTGAGGAAGGTTATGGTAAACCACCTCACTCCTCGTTTTTATTTAGTAAACCCTCTACAGGTTCAAACCAGCCTTTCGGCTGATGGTCTAAACAGTAGTTTGTATTTTAGCATGCATTTAGATAACAGTTACACGTCCCCTTAAAGGAGGAATCTATTTTGAAAAACAAAAAATAATTTGCCAAATTAATTTTTTTGGTAGAATTTAAAAATAATTATAATTAAAAAGTGTTACCACAGTAACTTAGAGCAGTATTCACGAAAGAGTGGTTCGCAGACACCCTAGGGGTCCGAGACAGGTGGTAAAAATTAGTTAAATAAACCGATCATATCAACAAAAAAAATCGTGATTGTAACCTATTTTTATATTATTCTCTTATTTTTTTACCTTAAATTTGTTTTGTTTATATAAATTGAAATTAAATTACAAACATTTTTGTTAGTAAAAGTCAAAGGTTCAATTTTATTATAATGACAATCATGGGTTCCCGAAGATTTAATTAAGTTTCTAGGGGTCCATAATTAAGTGAAATTTGGGAACTGTTGACTTAAATGACCCTTAAAATTTTATTCAACGTTTCCTTTGAATAAATATTTTACGTTTTTTTGGAACTCAAGAAAAATCATAATTTAACTTCTTTGATAATAATTTATAAATTCATAAAATTTTTATGATTTAATATACTATAACATAACCAAAACATTTTTCATAAATGGTGCTACGCTAGGCTACAGCTTGGAGGTCCCGGGTTCGAATCCCAGCTAGGGTTTAAAAAGTTATTAAAAGTTGAAACCAACCGTAGTCGCTAATAACCAAGAAGTTGATAAAACTTTAAATAAACTAAAACAAATTATTCATCTTTTTTTTCATTTTAATTATTCATCAAAGAATTTTATTATTTTATTCCAAAAATTTATTTATCAAAATCTTGGCCTTAGTACCAATCTAGTCAGTTAACTGGTAGAAAGTCACTAATAATTGTTAAGCAACACTGGTTCAGCAAACGACTTTGTATGATGACCTGCTGATAGCCATTCGTGAATAAACTCCATTGAGGAGTCCCTATTCAAAAATTCATGACGAATCTCACAAAAAATACAACGATAAAATTGGTTGGTTAATTATAAAGTTCCCAAAAACAAATAAAAACTAAAATTTAAAAAATATATAAATTTAATAAATAATATTTAAACACGGTTCTGATAAAAATTAAAAATATTAACTTGACGTTAAATTTAAAGATATGATTCTTCTATGAAAACCCTATTATTTTATATCAACCCCTATTGTAGGTGTTGTAATAAACTTATATATAAATAATTTATATTTTATTATATTTTAAAATTTCTGTGATTCACTCTGAAACTACTATAATATTATCAGTAATTTATTTTTAAAATAATATGAAAAAAGTTAGTGTATTTGAACTTACCAGAAAATATAAAAGTACAATATATATTGGTAGTTTAGACATTTTCAGTTGAAATGATTCATCTATTTCTGAAAATTAAAAGAGGCGTGACTGAAGGATCAATAATTATTTTCCTTGACTGATGAATTAGGTTTCAGAATAGATGATGTGCATAGAGTATCTAAAAATCATCTTTGTTCATTCAATAGAATACGCCAGCGTAGTAAAATACAGGTAATGTCACAGTTTGTTATTAGCAATAACGGCTCATGAATAAATTAAAATACCATGTCAGTGTTAACTGTTTTTAATTAACAGAAACGTTCAGCATTAATATTTATTGTATTAGATATTTAAATAATCGAAAATTATTTTATAAATTTGATAATTCTATTAAATTTTACTCAGTGGTAAACAGAAAATCTGGTGTGAAACACATAAATATTTCCTCTTCCCAGTGTAAATAATGAACAATATTATATAAACGCAGAGAAAATAATTTTTTGTGTTTTCTTTGCGTTCACAAAGGAAGCTGGAATTTCAGCACCGAACAATTTCGTGACTCATCAGAATTTACCAGTTGTAGATGTAATACACTCTGATTATATATGAAATCGACAGTTCGATAGTTATCAAATATTTATTTTTGAAAATATAACGTAATTACTTACATGATTACATAGAAGAATTCATTAAATATTTTTTTCAAAATATTTACAGATGTTCAATGTGTGCACCATTTGTAACACGATAGATATCAACACGGTAGTCGAATTCTTCCCACGCACGATTAAGCTTTTATGACGGTCAACTGTGGCAAGAGCATTTGCGATACGCTGTTTTAGACCATTGATATCTACAGGAAGCGGTGGTACAAAAACTTTGTCTTTTATACAACCCCATAAGAAAAAGTCGCAGGGTGTTAAGTCTGGGCTACGAGGTGGCCACGGCGTAAACACATTATTTTCACTTGCACGGCCGATCCATCGTCTAGGAAGACGTTCATTAAGATAATTTCTGACCAGTAAGAGCCACTGAGGCGGAGCTCCACATTGTACATAAATGAAGTTATCACTATCTTCCTGGAGTTGAAACATTAACCATTTGTTTAACATATCCAGGTAAATTACTCCGGTTACTGACACTTCGTGAAAGAAGAACGGCTCGTAAACCTTTTCACGAGAAAATACGCAAAAGACGTTTACTTTAGGGGAATCATAAGTATGCTGTAAATTTATTTTTGGGTTTCCTGTACCCCATATTCTAACATTATGTCTATTAACTTTTCCACTAATGTGAAAATTACATTCATCACTGAAAATTAGGCAATTAAAGAATGCGTCGTCATTTTCAACACAATGTTGCATCTCCAGACAAAAGTTTTTACGTACGACTTTATCACTGGTATTAAACTTTGTACTAACTGCAATTTACGTATTTACGTACTAACTGCAACTCGTATAACGTGTCATTTTCAAACGTTTCCGCATAATTTTCCACACAGTCGGTTAAGGAATTTGGAATTCTGAACTTGCTGATTTTCTAGTTGATTTCTTCTAATTGATTTTCCTGGACTTGGTACACAAACATCACGAACACTATCAATTTGTTCTTCTGTAACAAAAGGTCTTCCAGTACTCTCCCTTTTACACAGACATCCACTGTTTTCAAAATGTTTATACCAGTCATAGATTGATTACCTTTTTGGTGATATTTTACTGTATCTTGTTCTGAAATGACGTGGGACAACCATAACCGAGTTTGTTTTGGCTAATTAAAGAACACAATAAGCTTTCTCCACTTGAGTAGCGGCCATTTTGCTAGACTGGTCGTTTTAAGAGCAGCCAACAACAAAATGCTAGAAACAGTTGTAACAACATAAACTTTAAAATTCCCTACAAACCTATATCATTTACTATATTCAAATACACCAGTTTCATGTTTAAGAAGGTGTTGACATTGTCTATTTCATTTATAATTACCCTGCATAACTAAGGAACAATCAATAAGGTACTTAGGAATAACAGTCGATTCATTGCTTCAATAAGAGGAACACATTAATCGATTATGTAATGTCTGAGGAAAACTATATATTGATTTAAGAAACTTAGAAATGTTCTTGAAATTCAAACCTGAAATTTTTTTCTGCAGTGCAGTCACTCGACTTACGGAATTGTGGGGTTCGGGTGGTACATCGTAGCTATTTGAGTACTTTGTTAGTAGAACAGAAATTAATTTTTTAAGCTATAAGTACGTAAAATGGATAAAATAATATAATTTTAATCATTAGTGAATGATAGTCTATAAATGAAAATCAACCTTTGCAGAACTTAAAAATACGCAAAATCAGTAATTACCTCTAAACTAAACTTTATAGACAAAAATGGTGGTAGGTTTCTTAATAAAAAATTTGGTTTTCCAATTTTAAATTACTTTGATTATATACTCTTTTAATGCACATTATACTCATACATACTAAGGTCGAGATCCTAAACAATGTTTACCAATTTAATGAAAATAAAACAACAGAAAATCACTAATTGCCGCAAAACTAAGAGTAGTGCAAAACATTTTTTTTTTCGTGAAATTGATTGTGACTAGTCTAAGACTACCTTGATAAGAATACCTTGGAATACCTTGATCATATTATGAGGAACCACGGTAGATATGAACTGTTGCAGCGCATCCTGCAGGGTAGATTGGATGGTGGAAGGCGGCCAGGCCGAAGAAGAATATCCTGGCTTGCTAACCTGAGAGACTGGTATGGACAAAGCTCAGCCCAACTTTTCCGCATTGCAGAGGACAGGACCAAGATAGCTATGATGGTAGCCAACGTTCGAACCGGACAGGCACGTTAAGAAGAAGAAGTCTAAGACTAACAAACAATTTTGTTCTAACTTAATT
Organism: Catonia carolina; assembly: GCA_035578175.1. Taxonomy (NCBI): domain Eukaryota; kingdom Metazoa; phylum Arthropoda; class Insecta; order Hemiptera; family Achilidae; genus Catonia; species Catonia carolina. Next base: position 7,584,389 of record JAQMRL010000009.1, read on the forward strand.
GATCTAAGACCTAAGTACTTATTCAAAGAATTTACCAACTAATAGTTCTTAGTTTATGTTCGATATTCTGATAAACTAGAGTTATACTAATCATTCATATTTAACAAAACACTTCAAAATATATACAAGTAACTATTAACTAACAATTTAATAACTTTATACTGTTCATTACACCAGTTCAAATAGTTTTACTCAAGAAAGTCTCCTATTCAGATCGGCATTGTCGAGTAGCTGAATAGCTTCGGCATTCACATGGAGAAGAAGTCTGTCGTCATTACTCCTGGTAAATTTACGAATTACTTCGTTTATGGAATCCACTCCCAAGTCCCGGTGCGGGTCGTCGTTCCTAACATACCAGGGAGCGCTGACAATGCTTCTGAGAACTGTGTTCTGGAATCTTTGAATAATCATTTGATTTGATGGTATTGTACATCCCCAGAGTTGTATTCCGTAGTTTCAGTTGCTCAGAACATGAAAGAATATCACGCCAAAAAGAGACTGAAAGCTTGGAAGCTTTTCAGTCCAAATTTGGCAAATTTGGAAATTGAATAAAATAGTCCATTGTGGTTAAACAAGCATTGAAAAATCTGGTGTGAAACACTCACACAAGTTTCTCTTGCCAATGCAAATAATACAAAAACAATTTTAAGAAAACAAATTTTTTACGTGAAAACAGCCTCCCCAAGAATTTCAGCAAACATGGCGTCTCCCCTATCTTGTAGAGCATAAAAAATTAAGTAAATGAGGCAATTTTAAAAACAATCGTAGAACCAGTTTTTGAGAAAATCGCAAAAAAGTGAAAAATTACACGAATAAAATACTACTTCCGGTTGACTGATTTTGATGAAAATGTACGTGTCGGGTCCGATAGTGGTATGTAACTTAAGTTTCAAGTTTCAAGTTCGTACAATGTTCCGTTCTTGAGATATTCTGTATAACACACACACACACACACACACACACATACACACACACACACACACACACACACACACACACACACACACAACACACACACACACACACACACACACACACCAATCGCTAAAAACATGTTTTTTTGGTTCAGGGGGTCTGAAAACGTGTAGACCCGCTGAAAACTCGATTTCGAAAAATCGACATGAAAACAATACTTTCCTTCCTATATATTCCTATAGGCATGAGAAAGTAAAAAGAAAATTGTGTAAGGGGGCGTGGGAAGTTCTTTTCTTGACAGAAGAGGCATGATAAAAAAAGTATAAGAACCGCTTCTCTAGAGGCTTTACTAGGTAAAAGGAGGAGTGAGGTGGTTAACCATGCCTTCTTCGCTGAGCAGAAAAGTAGCCTTGCTTATCAGCTTACCAGGCTCTCTGATAAGCATTTACTTTCCACACTGCAAATGACAATTTCACTTCATTCACCACAGGGTCTACCTGTAAAATGAAATAGGAGATAAATGTGACTATTATCGGTTTCAAAATTATAATTTCACCCGAGTTTGAATCCTTGTATCTCCAAAACAGTAAGGTGGATTTCAACATGCTTTACATCGAAATTTAGCTTATTTGCGTTGACATAACATGTCAACGCAAATTTTACACATCATGTCAACTATGTCAAAACACATTTTACACAACAAAATTTTAACATAACATAGCCAATTATGTTCTTACAGCGTGTACGAAATTTTAAACTAGTACGTTGCTTAAATTTTGATTAGTAGAAATATTTTGAACCCTTGCTACCTCGGTAACCGCTAAATCATTTGGCACGAGCAAACTATCATCTTATTCAGCGTAACAAAATTAGTTCATATGTTTTAAAAACATGAAATAATAATTAACCAATATTGCAGTAAATTTTTAAAATTTTGAAAACAGACAGTAAAATGAGGGGATGGGTGCTACTATCCATGTTATCAGGTTGCGTAAGTGACATCCTGTCGAACTATATACCTGTTTGTAGCGCCCACCCACCGAATAGCCAGGTCTATTTTTTCAAAATTTTAAAATTCTACCACACATTGACCAATAAATATTTTTTATGCCATTAATACATTTGTGCAAATTTTTTTACGCGGAATAAAACGATAGTTTGCTCATGTCAATTGGTTGAGTGGTTACCGAGATCGGAAGGGTTCAGAATATTGTTAATAAATCAAAATTTACGTAACGTAAAAATTTGAAATTTCGTACACGCCGTGAAAATATAATTCTTTATGTTATGTTAAAATTTCAATTTTGTCGTTCAAATAATTCATGAGTTATACGCCTCTAAACCTGCCCATAACAGACAGGTGGAGTGTCAAATTATTTACACTCAATCTGTTCGTTGCAGGGCTAAAATAAATAGTTCTGTTTCTTATCACATGGTCAGTCAATTAAATGACTGAATCATTTAAGAACAGAAGAGGTAGAGGTGTAAAAGACACTAATCAGAGTTATCTTCTCTGAAAGTAATGAATTTCATTGTACAGCCAGACCCTGTGGTGAATGAAGTGAAGGTGTCATTTACAGAGTGGAAAATATGTGCTTTTCAGAGGGCCCGGCATGCTGATAAGCGTACTTTTCCACTCAGTGAGGAAGGCAATGGTAAACCACCTCACTCCTCGTTTTACTTGGTAAAACCTCTACAGGTTCAAACCAGCCTTTCGGCTGTTGACCTAAACAACAACAACACGCCTCTAAACGCATAAAATTCTTTGCGGTATAAAAAAACGTGTTTTTTTGTCTTCCAATATCGATATGACAGTTTTCAAACAACATTAAAAATATAGGTTTATTTTAGGTCAAGGCAAAATAAAATGAGGTAAATTTTGATGTAAAGTATGTTAAAATTCTACTCATCGTTTTGGAGATGCAAGGGTTCAAACTCGGATGTATAAAATTATGAAACCAAGAGTAGTCACCGTTATCTCCTCTCGGAGTAATTAATTTCATTATCATTAAACAGCCAGACCCTGTGGTGAATGAAGTGAAGGTGTCACTTGAAGGGTGGAGAAAGTAGATGCTTTTTAGAATGCCTGGCATGGTGACAAGGATACTTTTCCAAATAGTGAGAAAGGCAAAATAGTATACCACCTTACTCCTCGTTTACTTAGTAAAGCCTCAAGAGGTTTAAACCAGCTTTTAGGGTGATCACCTAAAAAACAACAATTAAACCAATGCTTAAAATATTGTGACAATATCGAAGAAAGGCATGGTTCGCCAAATGTCTAGTAGTACTTCGTTCATAAAAATAGTAAATAGAGGATAATAGATTGAAAAAGTAACAATAGGGTGGCTACAATGGGATGCCTATTCATGAAAGTTGTTTGAAAGGACTGCGCTATTGTGTCTTTGTTGTACAACTATTTATGAAGGATCGGTTGATTATCTGTTTACATTAAATAAGACTTCTCTAGAAAGGACTTTTATATCAAATTTCGGTGTCTTTCGAGAAGTATCTTTGAACCGCTTGTATAAATAGAACCCCGAGCGCGGTCACTTAGTTTAGTATCCGTCTGATCTCTGACGAGGGTTTATTGAATGGCTAACGGTGCGTATTACAGGTTACGTATCCGAGCGTTGTAGCGGTTCACTTTCGTTATACTGTCTGTTTGTGTGTGTGTGTGTGTGTGTGTGTGTGTGGGTGTGTGTGTGTGTGCGTGTGTGTGTGTGTGTGTGTGTGTGCATTGTATGATGTTATTGTGTATCTGCATTAACTTCAGTTTTTGTGTATTCAGTTTCATTTTTTATGTACATTCTATATAATTATTGTTGTAAGTAGTATTGAGTAAATCATTAAGTTATTTATTGTATTTTTTCATTATGGTTAGTTTATTGTTTATTTTGTAAATCTTTTAGTGTAATAAATATTTGTAATTGTAAATTTTAGTGTATTAATTATTTAATTACCTAGATCCTGAAAAGGACCATAGCGATAAGTGTCACAATATGACCTTCAACGCTCCATGCAAATTTTCCATTGTTGAAAATGGTGCTGGAAGTCATCTCCTGTCGGCTCCTTCAGTACACGTGCCGCTTTCTCTTTTACAGCTTCCACAGACTTAAATCTTGTCCCTTTTAATGCAGATATCATCTTAGGGAACCGGTAGAAGTCGAATGGTGCAAGATCTGGTGAATAAGGTGAATGTTCTAACACTGAGATGCTGTACTTGGCTAGCAACCTCTTGACAGATAACGCGGAATGAGCTGGCGCATGGTCTTGGTGGAGAACCCATAATTTGTCCTTCCACATTTCGGGGCGTTTTTTCTGTACTCTTTGACGTAGTTTAGAAAGTACCTCAAGGTAGTAATATTCATTAATTGTTTGACCTTCAGGAACCCAGTGAAGGTACACAATCCCATGCATATCAAAAAACAATCATCATTGTTTTAAATTTTGACGTGCTCATTCCAGCTTTTTTGGCTCTCGGTGAAGTTCGGCTCTTCCAATGCGTGGATTGGAGCTTCGTTTCCGGATCATAAGTAAAAAACCACGTTGCAACACATGTCATTATCTTCTTCCTGTTCCCTAAAGTAAAATCTGCATTAAAAGGGACAAGATTTGAGTCTGTGGCAGCTGTAAAAGAGAAAGCGGCACTTGTCTTCAAGGAGTTGACAGAACATGACTTCCAGCACTGTTTCGAACACCGGGAAATTTTCATGGAGCGTTTTAGTGGTAGAGAAGAAGTGTATATTGAAGGTGACAATAAGTGATTATGTATAAAATTAAAATTAAATTTTTTACAACGTGAGTTCTCGTTACTTAATAGCCACATCTCGTAATCTTGGTTTTTCTTGAGAATGCTTTCTTCTTATACAAATAAATGGTGTGTGAACGTTTGGAAACGTAGCTAGTTGCTAGTAAGTTGTACTTTATACAACAATACACAACATATATGAGGCGTTGCGGACCAGAAGGGCGAACTCAACAAAGGGTAGTTTTGAGAAAAACGCAAATTAAACTTTTTGATCTTAGGGCGAACTCAACAAAAATTCATGTTTTAATTACTGAATTCGTAATAAATTGTTATTTCCCGTGTTTTCCTCGTTGGTCAGTGTCTACACTACTAGTAACTTTTATCTTATCTAAGACTGTACGGACACATTTCTCACTAATCCCATGAATCCCATAAAACGCTGTCCGGTAAACATCGTAAACATCGTGTGCCTATAATAATCGTATATATTATTCTTCGCAAAGTTCGACTAGGCCTACCTTTTACATAACTTCTCTTGCAATCAGTATTATGAAGAAGTTTGTAGAGGTAGGCATTTTGCAAATCGTAATTTTCAATGGCCCAAAATCATTAAAAACAGAAGTAATTTTATTAACACCAACATTTTCGAAGCAGCCGCAAGAACAACGCTGACCAATCTTCCTGGAAACCACAACACTATTGTTACAACGAGATACGTACTGTTGACCAGTACCTCCGTTGCTTTTTTGCTAAATAGTAACGGGAATCTAAAATGGGAAGGGGAATGGGAATTTAAAAAAATCAAGTTTTCACTAGAATTACACGTTTTCAGACCCCCTAAACCCTAAAAAAACCATGATTTTAGCTAATTATTGTTTGTGTGTGTGTGTTTTGTGAACGAAATATTTCAGCAATGGAACATTGTACGAACTTGAAATTTAAAGTTAAGTATATGGACTGCAAAAGTGTTTGAAGAAATGTCTAAAGTCACCTCACGTGCCTATCGTTACATCAATTGTCCCAACACAAGGAAAACTTCAATCATGTACGATACTAAAAATATGATACAAGATAACATAAAATTCTTAATTTCTTACACAAAATTGAAAAGGTGTAGTAGGTTAATTAATTATATAAGTAAATTTATTAGCACTTACCTTACATATTGTAGAATTTTTGTAAAAGCTCCAAAAACTTAGTTGTAATTGAATGAGTTTATATAATATTCTTTACACCACAAAAATGTTCACAAAATAAATAATCGTAATCGATATTAGTAAATTAATTCGTGTTAAATAACTCGGCTACTGAAATTTTAAACAGTTTTTTACTTTGTCTTGCCTATATGAATATAGCAGCATATAGGAAAGAAAGTATTGTTTAAAGTCAATTTAAAGAAATTGAGTTTTCACCGGATAAACACGTTTTCAGACTCCGTGAACCCAAAAACATGATTTCTGCGATTGGTACGTGTATGCACGCGTGCGCGCGTGTGAGTGTGTTAAAAAATTTCTCAAAAACGCTTCAATGCTTTGGGTGTTTATTTATTTTTAGTCGTCACACTTATTAATTTTTATATAATTTTTTATTTAGAAAGAAATTCTTGCAGGCCTATACAATATCAAAAGTTTCAAAAGGGTTAAGGACATTAAAGTTGGACTGGATGTTACAGTTGCATATAATAAACACAAAATGCACATGTTAGCTGTTGTAGTAAAGAAAGGATCGTTTTTTCGTAAATTTTGTGGCCTTAAATACCAATTTTTATTACAAGTTTTACAGGTCAATCCTAACATACCGGATTTAAAACGCAAAATAATTACATGTATTTAAATACCGTTTCATGCCCAAAACGGGCAAGTGGAGTGTTATTTTAATTGCACTCTATCTATTTGGTCCACGGCTAAAAAAAATCGTTCTATTTCTTATCACATAGTCAGCCACTTATATGACTGAACTATTTAAGAACAGAAGAGGTAGAGGTGTAAAAGACACTAGTCAGAGTTATCTCCTCTAAAAATAATGAATTTCACTATGCAGCCAGACCCTGTAGTGAATGAAATGAAGGTGTCATTTGCAGGGTGGAAAGTGAGAACGCAAAATAATTACATGTATTTAAATACCGTTTCATGCCCAAAACGGGCAAGGCGAGTGTTATTTTTAATTGCACTCGATCTGTTTGGTTCACGGCTAAAAAAAATAGTTCAATTTCTTATCACATAGTCAGCCACTTATATGACTGAACTATTTAAAAACAGAAGAGATAGAGGTGTAAAAGACACTAGTCAGAGTTATCTCCTCCAAAAGTAATGAATTTCACTATGCAGCCAGACCCTGTGGTGAATGAAGTGAAGGTGTCATTTGCAGGGTTGAAAGTGAGTGCTTTTTGGAGAGCCTGGCATGCTGATAAGCATATTTTTTCAACTCAGTGAGGAAGGCAATGGTAAACCACCTCACTCCTTGTTTTTACTTAGTAAAACCTCTAGAGGTTCAAACCAGCCTTTCGGCTGTTGACCTAAACAACAAATACCGTTTACAGATCGCCTTATAATTTTTTTTTTGGATAAATAATGAAACAATACCTAAAGGGAATGTGTGTTTGAGGATATGCGAGAAGAACAAATATTTTAAAAATGTTAACGTTAATAATATGAGTGATAAATAGGGTTTCCAAGAAATAGTAATAAATGAATATGTAGAAAGTATAGGTTGGTCTGCCTATTGTTGTACGGGTATTGTGAAAGACCCGAGTTACCTACTTAGATAATTGGCCTTTTTTAACACCTTTTATTCAATCCTAATTTGTTTACAGTTTGTTAAGATTTATTCAGAAGCCGTCAGAAGGATTTTGTATTTTAATTAGTATATCAAAAATCTTTGTTATTCTCGAAATTTCCATTTTTTCACGTATATAAGCGACGTAATTTATTTAGTGAGTTTAGTCTTGAACTGTTTATGATTCAGAGTGAGAACTGCGTAACAGTGCGTTAGAGAAGGTCAACGTAACTGTAATTTATCGTTTAACGTTTATTGTATAATTTTGTATGTACTATTTAGTAAATTGGTTAAGCTTAATTACCGTTATTAGTCAATTATAATAAGCTTTTTATTCATTATAGGTAATTTAATTGTATTTTACTTATATTATAGACTTTAGACACTCAATTTAGTTGTAATAAATAATTGAATGTTAAACTAGCTATTGTGTGTTAATTATTTAATTTATTCAGATCCCGAAACGAACCTTAGAGATAAGTTTCACAATACGTTTCACTCAACATTTTCACACAATTGTAATCACTAATCCACTGTATCATCACTAAAAAGATGCTCTTAAATAATTACACCTTATAAAACTCTTAAAAACTATTTAGATAATGTGTGTTAATTAAACTAATTAAATTGTCATTAATTAAATTATTCACGTGATGGTAAACTAACTAACACATTTTAATAAGTATTTAAAAAAAATGTAATAAGACAATTATTAGCGATTACCTTGACGACAAAATCAATACTAAATATAACTACGAGTCGGTATGAGTGATTAACAAGTGGATTGAATCATATTTTTAGACCTTCAATAATAACCCAGTTACATTTTATTAGCATTATTTTCATCTGATACTAAGATAACAGTAAAAGTTCTGTATGTAAATTTAACAGGTAAAAGTAATCTCACGTACGCATTATGCTGTTCAAGGACATCGTAATACTGAGTACTTAAATAATTGTAAAAATGGCTTTCTTTTATCATCTCCTTTGTCTTTACGATCTCCACTTTATCCCTCTCAAGTCTATAAATCTGGCCCCAGATCATGACGGACCCCAGATCATTCAGGACTTGTACCGACGCCCACATCCACCCGAAGTCTTAATGCCATTACCATTCCACGACTTTATCTAAATTCCAGTATGACCCACTTATCAAAATTTAGAGTTGCCACAGTTTTCCGCCCTGTATTCCTCTTATATACCCATGCCCCTTCATCTACTTGTATGACTCACGCCCCCCAGTTGGTAGTTCTCCCCATGTTCCTATGCATAATCACTCCACTACGGTGAAAAGAGCCGCCATTTTAAATTATTAAACACTTAGAAAATAAAAGGCCGGTGATTATGCCAAACTCTACCCTTTCCGTCTCCCCTAAAATCATAAACTAACTCCTACCTAAAATTGTACCATTTGTCCACGTTAAGTACGGTGCGTGCCTTTCCCTCCCCAAGACAATAAAACTCCCACATAACTGAAAAAGGCCACTGAAAAACAAAATAAAAGAAAAGAGCCGCTCTTAAACCCACTTGTCCCTTAATATAAATTTTCATCCACGAGTAACTTCTTAAAATACATTACCTCCTTTGAAGTCCCAGTCCCAATCCCGCAAGAGCCAGAATCCTATTTCCTAATTTTAAACTATAAAATTCCCCCTAAATTTCATGAGGTTGCAATTATTCGGTAAAATTGTTCCCCGAGCGATCAGGTGTTCCTTAACACGATGTCGCCATCATAGGGCTTCTCAGCCCTCTCAACCAGGATTCAGGATTCAAATCTGGCCGGTTTCACCAACATTTGTCAAATATACCATGACCACGATAAAATTAACAGTGGTCAAAAGATGACCGTTTGTTTAAACTCAAAAATGTTTCACCAACTCTGATCTCGATTAAAACTACGTCGGTCAAATTTAACCACGGTTAATTTCCACTCTCACTTATTTTCGAAGTAGGCTACCGTAGTAACTGAGTTTCTATTGGCTGCATCTGATTTTGTCATAATGTTATTGTTTTCATTCTGCAATACTCGTATTACAAAGAACAGACACAATTCATAAATTAAAAAAAATAATTTTTAATTAAAGAAATGTTTTAATAAATTTACTAAATGTATCTTTTATTAAAAAAATTTTGAAATACAAAGTTATAGGTTTCCAGCTGGAACGTTAATATATATATATATATATTAAATATATACTACAGTTAAAAAAATAATTGCCTTAAGGGCACCATCAGACAAAAAACATATTTTCATTTTATTTGTACAAAGTGAATTTACTTATCTGTAATCTATATATATTTCCAATATTTATAACACTGCGACCCCTGTAAATGAACCCCAAACAAAATTAGTTCTGCAGGGCATTTACAGGACAAAAAAACAAATTTTAGAATATTATAAATATTATAAAACAAAAATAAATAAATTGATAAGAGCCTGTCTTCTTCATTTAATTACAAATAATTTCATGCTCATTATCACAGATTTTATATTTTATAATAAATTTTTGAACATTTCAACGTATTTTATGAAATTATTTAAAAAAAAAAATAATAAGAAAATGTACTTATCTACAATGAAATTCAGGCAGACATACATGATCAAAAATCTTGAAAATGAAAGAATAAAAAGCTACAGAATCTACGATCCTTTATATTTTAACTTATTTGTGATAATAATTTACCTTAAAAGGAGAACAGATTTAATTCTATAAACCTCCTACACGAATTTGATAATTAAAAACTACAGATTACGTCATCATCAGACATTGTAAAAATCTAATAGAATTGTGCTTAATTGAAAAGAAAATTTTAATTCTTTGAATATAAAAAAAATACAAAATGGAATTTAAAAAAATGAAGGTGCAGTAGTCAAGATACAAAAGGTTAATAAAATACAATACAAAATAATATTAGTAAATTCAAGTGACAGATGTAAAAAAACTTACCTTAAAAGGGGATAAAAAAAACGAAGAACATAATATTATTAAATTTTGAAAAAGGCATAAGCCAAAATTAACACAGTAACTACATTACGAAAAAATAAAAAAAAGAGTAATGTTTCAATAATAATAATAATATTTTAATTGATTTAACCAAAAATAATTCATCTTCATCAGAACAAGTTAAAATGCATACTGTAACAAGACAATTAACGTACGGACGAAAGAATAGGCCATAGAAAATTAGGCCATAGATAAAAGGCAAAAGCAACAGCGGCCAAGAGATAAGCGAACAAACGGTCGCGCAGGAAAGGCAGATAAGAAACAGTACACTCGTAACCTACAGTAGTGTTTTATATCATATCGTTTGGGGTTTTTTTGAAATGGAAAATCAAACACACAGAAAAGTTCGGAGTGTTAATTTTAAACCGGATGAAAAAAACATATTTATATTATATAAATTTATATTTCTGTAAAAGTTCTGCATAACTTTGTCCTTTTCACCCTCATCTGGAAACTGAATGTTTCCAATTAAGTCACCATTTACTATTTGAAAAGAACCAGTACCGGTAGTGTAAAATCTAAGGGCCAAAAGAAGCTGTTGCAGTGGTGTAAAAATGGTCTGTCTCTGTTAGTAGGGTATTCTAACCTTCCTTCAAGTTCTACAAGAATCTTTAAGACTACCTGTTTTGAAAGCCTATACCTTGCAACAAATTTTCTGTCTTCCATTGAATGGAAATCATCTTGTCTTTCTGGTAACACACTTTCTGGCCCTATGTTGGCGAGCATTTCCATGTAACGCTTATTTTCGCGGTAATTAGCGATTTTCTGTTTTTTTCTCACGAAACGTGTGAAAAATAAATTTTTTTAAGATTTCGGCCTTAGTGTGCATTTTACGGCAAAAGAGTATATTATATTTAATCAATTTATAGGAAATTAGATGATCTACAAATTTTATTTAGAGCATTTTTTTCTACAGAGCCTAGTTTAGCTTGAAAGAGTGATTTTCTGTATTTTTAAGCCAAACTGAGGATGATTTTTTTTTCGTCTTTCACTCATGATTAAAATTACCTTATTTTTGTTGAGGTTAGTTTTTTGTTTATTTCTAATGTTATATTACTAATGTTACGTTTATTGTTAATGATTTGCATTCGCAAGAGAAAGTTGTGTGAGTGTTTCACACCAGAGTTTTTAAGTAATTAAACTTGTCGAATAAAACATATTTTTATAAAACAAAGTTTTTTTTCTATAAAATTATTTTGAAAAACTCACGCGTAAAGAAATAATGTATAATTTAGTAAACTTTTTTTTTTAAAAAAAACCGTATTTTTTCAAATAGTCTACGTCGTCATTGGTCAACAAATATTTCACGGATTAATTTAATATGTGGCAGGTTTGTTTTGTAATAATTATGAAAAACGATGATGCAATAAAATGTAACAGGAAATCATTACTTTTTGAGATACGAGGTATTTTCATAAATAAATTTTCCAAGATCACGAAACAAAAAAAACATAATTATGTTTTTATGCTGACATAAAAAGTCAGCATGCGAGAAATTTTTCGAACTTTAAAGATAACTGTACACATGCAGGAAATGAAATAGAAAAAATTTTAAATTAATTTTTAGTGAAAGAATTAATGAAATTGAACTTTTTTTCTTCAAAAACAAAACTTTTACTAAATACATTATCTCATTAAGCTTGTTTATCGAAATATTTTCTAGAACAAAAAACATGCGAAATACTTTTTTTGTAAAAATACGTCATTTTGAAAAGTTTCAGTTACTTAAAAAATGTTGGTGTATCTTTTCTGAAATGGTTTTACAATCCGTAGATTGCTCCCCTCTGCGGGAGGCCATCAAGTTGCAGACAGACAGTAACTTCGCATCATCTCCTTCTACACCCGAACCTCTGATTATACACTTCTCTTCTACTGCTCCTTATTTTCATTCTTTACTACCTTCTTTTTCTCTTCTCTTTCATCTCTTCCTCCTCCTCCTAATCCTTCCGCTCTCCCTCCTTCTTTTCATTCCTGTCCTCTGTATCATTTTTCTTATCTTTCCCTCCCTCTCTTCATTCTCCTTTTTATTCTCCGTCTCCTCCACCTGCTCCTCCTCCTCCTTCTCCTTCTTATTCTTAACATCCCTCCGCTCTTTATCTTCCTCCTCCACCTTTTTCTTCTCTGTCTTATTTCGCTCTCCTACTCCGCCTTTTTCTTCTCTGTTTTATCTTCACTCTCCTCCTCCTCCATCTATTCCTCAATCTCCTTCTTCTTCTTCTTCTCCTGCTTATCCTGCTTCTCCTTGTCCCCGTTTTCCTCTTTCTCCTTTTTATCCTCCGTCTTATCTTCCTTCTTCATATTCTTAACATCCCTCTCCTCTTTCTTTTTCTCTTCGCTTCTGTTTTTTTCTTCTTATTTTTGCTCTCCCCCTCTTTCTATTTCTCAATCTCCTTCTTCTACTTTTTTCTTCTCCTTCGGCTTCTCCTTCTCATCGTTTTATTTCTTCTTTTCTTCCTTCTTTTCTTCATTCTTGTCTTCTTCTTTCTCCTTCGCTTCGCCTTTTTCTTATCCACCTTCTTCTTCTCAATATCCTTCTTTTCCTATTTCTCTCTCATCTTCTCCTTCTTCTGTTTCTCATTCCATTTCTTTTTGTTTCTACATCTTCTCCTTCACCAAGTCCATTTTTTCTCCATCCAAACATTACGCCTTTTCTGGATTCGATTTTGTTGTGAGAGACCAGCCAAAATCTCTCGTACCACGTGGTTCATACTGAATTGCCAACACAGAAATTCAGTTAAACCGAATGTTTACACCTCCTTCTTGTTTAACCTCAAATCCTGTTACATAAATGCCGTAACTCTCAGTTCCTTCTTAACTCTAACATTTTGAAACTTTTCCAGCTGTTCATCTGACCTAGTACTTTTTACAAACCGATTTAAAATATATTAATTAAAATTAAATTAACAAGTTTTGATACAATTATAAACTTGTATAAGAAGGAAGCACTCTCAAGAGAAGCCAAGGTTAGACATTATAATACAACCTGTGTGTCAGTACGCGAGTGCCTTCAGTGAATGAGGTAATTATAAAACATCCCACTCCTCGTTTTACTTAGTAAAGCCTCTAGAGGTTTAAACCAGCCTCTGCTGATGACCTAAACCATAACATAATCGGCAATATATGCTTCTTCTTCTTCAGGTGCCTTCTCCATAACGAAAGTTGGCTATCATCATGGTCAGTCGTACCTTGTCCACTGCTGCTCTGAAAAGATCATGCGACGAGCAGTTAAATGCTTCTCTCAAGTTTCTTAACCAGGATATTCGTCTGCGTCCCACCGAGCGTTTACCAACGAGTTTCCCTTGAATTATGAGATGCAGAATCTCGTATTTAGGCCCCCTCATGATGTGTCCAAGGTATGTCAGTTTTTTATCTTTATGCTCTGCAGAATTTCCAGCTCTTTCCCCATTCTTCTGAGGATCTCCATATTTGTGACCCTGTCCGTCCACGGAATTCGAAGCATTCTCCGGTAGGTCCACATTTCAAACGCTTGTAGACGGGTCTCACGTTCTTTGGTGAGTGTCCACGCCTCTACCCCATACAAGAGGATGGGAAAGACGTAGCACTTCAAGAGACGGGTCCTGATTTCGAGGCTCAGGTCGCGAGCCGATAGAAGAGATCTCATTTTTAGGAATGCTGCCGTATATTCTAGATTATACTAACTAAACATATTACGTGTAACCATATTAATTTTGCGCACATGTTTGTTACCTTCAGTAACCTCTGTATGTGAAACGTGACTATGATTTAATAGTAACTATAAAATATGTACATGGAACTTAACGTTAATGAATGAACGCAATTTATGAATAATATGTTGGTATAGCCCTATCAAACATCACCAAAGATAAAAATCTGGTGTCAAGCACTCACACAACTTTCTCATGCCAATTCAAATAATGACCAATATAACCTAACAATAGTAATAAAACATTAAAAATAAACAAAACACTAACCTCAATAAACATAACCTTATTTTAATCGTGAGTGAAAAACGGAAAATTAAAATCGACCTGTTTGGCTTAAAAATATGGAAAATCAATCCTTCAAGCTAAACTAGGCTCTGTAGAGAAAAATGCTCTAAATAAAAGTTGTAGATCTTTTAATTTTCTATTAATTCAATTATATACACTTTTGTCATAAAATGCATACTAAGGAAGAAATCTTAAAAAATCGATTTTTCACACGGTTTCGTGAGAAAAAAACAGACAATTGCTAATTACCGCTAAACTAAGCGTTATACAAAAAATGTAAAACTTAAGAGTTGTAAAATTTTAAATTCTCTACATTTTTTATTATATAAATTTTTGCGCTATAATACATATTTAAGCCGTAATCTTAAAATAAACACTTTTTTTACGTAAAAACACCCTCGGCAAGAATTTCAGCAGACATGGCGCCTACCCTACCTTGTAGAGAATAAAACATTGAGTAAATAAGGCGATTTTTAAAAAAATCGTAGGACCAGTTTGTGAGAATATTGCAAAAAAGTTAAAAATTATACGAATAAACTACTACTTCGGGTTGACCAATTTTGATGAAAATGTTCGTGTCAGGTCCATTAGTCGTATGTAACTTCAAGTTTCAAGTTCGTACGATGTTCTGTTCTTGAGATATTTTGTACACGCACACACACACACACGCACACGCACACGCGCGCGCGCGCACACACACACACACACACAGACCAATCGCTAAAAACATGTTTTTTGGGTTCAGGGGGTCTGAAAACGTATAGATCCGGTGAAAACTCGATTTTGAAAAATCGACATGAAAACAATACTTTCCTTCCTATTGTATTCATATAGGCAAGAGAAAGTAAAAAATCTAACCTTTTATTAGGACAACTTTATAAAAAATCTGATGTGAAACACTCACACAACTTTCTCTGGCCAATGCATACAATTAGGAAACAAAAAATCTAACATTAGTAATAAAACATTAAAAATAAACAAAAAACTAACCTCAGTAAACATAACCTAATTTTAATCATGAGTGAAAGACGCAAAATAAAATCAACCTCAGTTTAGCTTAAAATACGGAAAATCACTCTTTCACGCTAAACTAGCCTTTGTAGAAAAAAATGTTCTAAATAAAAGTTATAGATCTTTTAATTTCCTATAAGTTAAATTATATTTTTTTGTCGTAAAATGCATACTAAGGCTGAATTCTTAATAAAATTGATATTTTTACACGATTTCGTGAGAAAATTGCTAATTACCGATAAACTAAGCGTTATAGAAAAAAATGTTTGAAATAAACGTTGTGGGATTTTAAATGGTGTGTAAAGTTTAATTTTCCTATCTTTTACTAACCCTATGAAAAATGTACCTAAAAATAGAAATTTTAACATTGCCGGGACACAAAGTACAGTATTTTTTTCGCATATCGGTGGGACTATATCACATGATGGCCTCTTGGTCGCCTGTCTGTGTTCTCTGTGCTGTCTGTGCGCCTGTCTGTGATCTTACTACAGTCGTTGGCCAAAACTAAATTATTAATTATGTAAAAGTAACAAATTGGTACGTTTTCTCATTAGATTTTCGAAAAGAATAACAAAAATTTTAATTGTATTTAAAGGTTTTGGCGGGATGTATCACACGCAATAGATCAGTTTCGATAGGTTACGACAATGAGATGGTATGGTAGGAAAACCAAATTTCGGTTTTTTGGGGTTTACCGTTTTCAGTTTTCCTATCTTTACAACTTCAAAACGGTTTTTAGGCAAATTTTTATTAGCAAAACGTCACAGGTACTTATAGCATCACACGTAATTTTTTAAATTTTAAAAAGCGATCCAATGGGGGTTGCTACCCCTATCCAAAAATTATGAAATTTCTAAATATTTAGAATACAAAATGTGTTTTAACGGCATGTTTTCGACGTTAAAAGTTAAATAAAAATTTGGTAACGCGAAAACTTTCAGGTTCCACCCCTTTTCCGTTGGTAGGGAGTTGTATTTTTTTACCTCCTGAACGGTGCTTCGTAGAGGAAAATTGTATTGAATCTTTTTTGTGCCTCTCCCAAAGTACTTCAAGACCATGTAACTAAAGTTTTCCTTAACCTACTTTTTCGCTAAGAAAACTCAAAACACTAGCATTCCGGCTTTTAGGGCTTGCCGTTTTCACGTTTTTCTTTCTTTACACCTTCACAACGGTTTTTCGCAAACGTTTATTAACAAAACGTTACACGTACCCCTAGAGTCACGAAGAATTTATTAAATTTTAGTCGGGGCCTTATGGTGATTACTACCCCAACAAAAATTTTAAAATTTTCAGAATACAAACATTTTTTTAACATGTTATTTAGCGAAGAAAATTACATAAAAATTTGGTAACCCGAAAAGTTTTAGGTCGCATGAGAAAATGAAAAACTCAAAGTAACATACATTCAAACCACAACATTTAAAGTTGAAATTTTTAAACTTTAAACATTAACCTAAAATTTTAAAACCATCAAATTTTAAATTTTGAAACTTTAAACTTCATCTTTAAACTTTCATATCTTGAAATTTCTAAATATTGTGATCCACCCAGCCCCTTTGGCGGCCGAACTTCACCTTGTGGCAAATGGTTCTGATCCACTTATGAATTCTGATCCACCTACCCCTCTGAGGTCGAGACACGTAAGCGGCGCGAAGCGCCGCTGGAGTGGCGAGTCCATATTACGTTTGAAGGACTCTGAATAATTTTAACAAATTTTATATGTCGCTTATAAAAATATGACAAGTAAAAATATGTCTGGTGCGTTGGTACCGCCCATTTTGTTTATTCGCATATTGGTGGGACTATAATACAAAATGGCCTCTCGGTTGCCTGTCTGTGATCTTACAAATTGACTTTCACCATTAGTGAATTATTATTAATGTAAAAGTGACAGAACGGTACTTTTTCTCATTAGATTTTAGAAAAGAATAATTTAGACAATGTCGTGGAAAATACCACCTAATCGTTCGAAGATAATTGATGGGGCTAGGTTTTTTCAATGGAACGTTTATATAAACATGGGTCCGGAACATAAATTTTTTAAACTTTGTATTTGTTTATTATTGGCTTATTTTAGATCATTCTCTTCAGAATTAAAATCTCTACAAGTTTTGCTAAATAAATTTACACATTTATTAGTCATTTAACACAGTTATTGTCCTTCAAACCTAAAAAAAAACGTATTTTTATGCACAGATTTGTCCGTTTTTCATTGGATATTACAAAAACTACTAGAGCTATGGTTTTGGAACTTATTTTATTCAATTTTTCCGGTCAAAATCCATAAGAAACCATCAAATCTACTTATAAAATTTGGTTCCCAGACCTCTAGGATGACTTTATTTAGGCGTATGTTCTGAACCCAGGGCGAAATTTTTCGCTAGCCGTAACTCGCTAACGAAGCGTTTCCGGATCCAAGTTTATATAAACTTTTTTCATTACTTTGATGAGAGGAAACCACCTTAGATTTTTGTCGGGTTACTCGTGAGACACTCTGTATATTACAGAACAATTACCAGATTTTCAATAATATTTATATAAATCAATATCACAAAAAATCTGGCTGGGCGGAAAGGACTAACGTTGATATATACAACTATATTATGTTCAACTTACGCTGAAAGTTGCGTTACTACAGAAAGTCATGGAATGGCAGTTTTCGAATCGTCGCTAATAGGTGCGGTTTTGCGTAGGTGCTCCGGATGGCTTCAAATTCTGAAGCCATTCCAGCGTCGGGGAGATTCCTTGAGGTGTTTTTGGTGTAGTCCTGGATGGAGGGAAAGAGAAGGTGATCATGGATAAAGGAGTTAGGATATAGATAGTAGAAATTTGAAATGAGGCGTAGGATGCGATTTTCAAAGGCGTGAAAGGACTTTTTATGAGTGTTGGCTAGGAGTGGCTACCAGACCGGCGACACGTAAAGAAAGGAGGAACGGATAATGGCAGAATATATGAGTTTTAAAGAAGTGGTGATCAATTTGGAGCGAAGAATGGGAGTAATTTTGTATAGAATGACCCTGCCCTTACGAATTTTGTTATTGGCAAGCATTTGTACAATTTTTACAATTTTGTCATTGTCATTTTGTGGTTTGGACAAGTAATCATTCTTCCCTTTAGAACCTATAGCGCTATCTGTCGAAAAAAATCAATACTACGTGTAGATAATGGCTATTTACAGTACAGTTTTATATTATCTACATTTTTCACTAATTTTATCTAATTTTCTTCTAATTTGTAATTTATCGAACTTCTATAAATCGCAATTCTCTATATATCGAAGTATTTCCTGAGTCCCGTGAAATTTTTATGGAAAATTGTTTCTGTATATCGAATACAAACTCCATATATTGAACTCAATTTTAGTGAAAATATATAAATAGAACTATAAATAGCCCTCCCCTCGCACACTAGTCAATCCGGAACATTCTGAGTAAGCAACGTGTAAATACAGTACGTCAGTACGTTGACCACTATGGTCAACGTACGAGGGGGTACCCAAAAGAAACCGGAATTATTTTTCAAAAGCTATTTATTTTCAATTTTTTTACAAAACAACTTTATCCACTTCAATATACTCTCCATTACAACTAATACATTTATCCCGCCGGTGCTTCCACTGTTCGAAACATTTTTGTAGTCATCTTTAAAATTGGCTGACACCTCCTACCTCGTTTTTTTCTTGACCGCTTCAATGTTGTCAAATCGGTGTCCTTTAATGTCCCTTTTCTTCCGTGGATATAAGAAAAGTCGCTTGGAGCCAGGTCAGGCGAGTAAGGTACGTGGAGCAGCGGAACCATGCCATTTTTAGTCAAAAAATCTTTCACCAAAATGGCTATGTGCGCAGGTGCATTGTCGTGGTGGAAGAACCAGTCTCCTGTCTGCCACAAATCGGATCTTTTTTGACGAACATTGTCGCGCAATCTTCTTAACTTCCAAATTGTCAATCGACGGTCTGAGAGCATACGCTCTCAAATTTTTTAAACATTTTCGTCGATATGGGCAGTTAATGGACGTCCAGAACGAGGTTTGTCATCAATCGATATTTCGCCATTTTTAAACCGAGAAAACCACTCGTAATCTTGAGATTTTCCCATAGCTGTTCCCATCTTTGTAAGCTGTTTTCAACATTTAAACAGTTTCATTA
Source organism: Catonia carolina (assembly GCA_035578175.1). Lineage (NCBI taxonomy): Eukaryota > Metazoa > Arthropoda > Insecta > Hemiptera > Achilidae > Catonia > Catonia carolina. The sequence goes on from JAQMRL010000009.1 coordinate 7,603,958, forward strand.
GCACTTTTACCGAGTAGAAATCAAAATTCCACAGCTACTCATTGTTTACTTAAACTTACCATCATAAAAAACGAAAAAATCTGGTGTGAAACACTCACACAAATTTCTCTTGCCATTGCTAATAATTAACAATAAACCTAACATTATTATTAAAATATTAGAAATAAACAAAAAACTAACCTCAAAAACATAACCTTATTTAAATCATGAGTGAATGACGCAAAATTAAAATCTACCTCAGTGTGGCTTAAAAAACCGGAAAATCACACTTTCACGCTAAACTAGGCTCTGTAGAGAAAAATGCTATAAATAAAAGTTGTATATCTTTTAATTTCCTATAAATTTAATTATATACACTTTTGTCGTAAAATGCATACTAAGGCCGAAATCTTAGAAAAATCGATTTTTCACACGTTTTCGTGAGAAAAAAACAGAAAATCGCTAATTACCGCTAAACTAAGCGTTATACAAAAAAAATGTTTAAATAAAACTTGTAGAATTTTAAATTCTCTACATTTTTTATTATATAAATTTTTGCGCTATAATACTCGTACATATTAAAGCCGTAATCTTAAAAAAACACTTTTCTTACGTAAAAACACTCTCACCAAGAATTTTAGCAAACATGGAGCCTACCCTATCTAGTAGAGAATAAAATATTTAGTAAACCAGGCGATTTTAGAAAATAACGTAGGACCAGTTTTTGAGAAAATCGCAAAAAACTGAAAAATTATACGAATAAACTACTACTTCCGGTTGACCGATTTTAATGAAAATGTTCGTGTCGGGTCCGGTAGTGGCATGTAACTTAAGTTTCAAGTTTCAAGTTCGTACAATGTTCCGTTCTTGAGATATTCTGTTCACACACGCACACACACACACACGCGCGCGCGCGCGCGCACACACCCACACACCCACACACCCCCACACACACACACACCCCCACACACACACTCACACACACACACACAAACACAGACCATTCGCTAAAAACATGTTTTTTTGGGTTCAGGGGGTCTGAAAACGTATAGATCCGGTGAAAACTCGATTTTGAAAAATCGATATGAAAACAATACTTTCCTTTCTATATATTCATATAGGCAAGATAAAGTAAAAGAACAAAACAGCGCTAGCAAAAACAATCACTGCATATAAAAATATTGAACTCGCAATGAGTTGCAATCACTGCACTGAACTCGCAATGAGTTGCGCCAGAAATGCGTACTACACAAGCACCGCCCACGGCAATGCTATTCCGGTTAATTTTGTGTACCCACTCGTTTAAGAATAGAGTGGTACCATATTACTAGTGTAGGCCTACTCGTTGAGTATGTACGATTCAAAAATATTTTAATACGATGTGGACGAAGCAGCTCTCAATGGGTAAAAATCTGGTGTGAAACACTCACACAACTTTCTCTTGCCAATGCAAATGATTAATAATAAACCTAACATTATTAATAAAATATTAGAAATAAACAAAAACTAACCTCAAAAACATAACCTTATTTTAATCATGAGTGGAAGACGCAAAATGAAAATCGAACTCAATTTGGCTTAAAAAAAACGGAAAATCACACTTTCATGCTAAACTAGGCTCTGTAGAGAAAAATTCTTTAAACAAAAACTGTAGATCTTTTAATTTTCTATAACTTTTATTATATACACTTTTGTCGTAAAATGCATACTAAGACCGAAATGTTAAAAAAATCGATTTTTCTCACGTTTTCGTGAGAAAAAAAACAGAAAATCGCAAATTACCGCTAAACTAAGCGTTATACAAAAAAATTTTTGAAACAGAAGTTGTAGGTTTTTAAATTCTCTACAACTTTTATTATATAAGTTTTTGCGCTAAAATTTATATTAAAGCCGTAATCTTAAAAAAACAACGTTTTTACGTGAAAACAGCCTCACCGAGAATTTCAGCAGACATGGCGCCTACCCTATCTTGTAGAGAATAAAAAATTGAGTAAAATAGGCGATTTTAAAAAAAATCGTAGGACCAGTTTTTGAGAAAATCGCAAAAAACTGAAAAATTATACGAATAAACTACTACTTCCGGTTGACCGATTTTGATGAAAATGTTCGTGTCGCGTCCGGTAGTGGTATGTAACTTAAGTTTCAAGTTTCAAGTTCGTACGATGTTCCGTTCTTGAGATATTCTGTTCACACACACACACACACACACACACAGACACACACACACACACACACACACACACACACACAGACACACAGACACACACACAGACCAATCGCTAAAAACATGTTTTTTGGATTCAGGGGGTCTGAAAACGTATAGATCCGGTGAAAACTCGATTTTGAAAAATCGACATGAAAACAATACTTTCCTTCCTATATATTCATATAGGCAAGAGAAAGTAAAAATGTTACGTGATAACTACTATTAGGTATTAATAAAGATACTACGATTTTCTGTTTTTTTTCTCACAAAAACTTGTTATAAATGCGCCATTTTTTAAGATTTCAGCTCTAGTATGCATTTTACGACAAAAGTGTATATATACAAAATATATATAGTAAATTAAAAGATCTACAACTTTAATTTGCACAATTTTTCTCTATAGAGCCTAGTTTAGCGTGAAAGAGTGATTTTTCGTATCTTTAAGCCAAACTGAGGTTTTTGTTTATTTTTAATGTTTTTTACTAATGTTAGATTATATTTTTCATTATTTGCATTGGTAAGAGTAAGTCGTCTGAGTGTTTCACACCAGATTTTTCATTTCTTACAATGTTTACTGATGATTAAACATAGGTTATGTTATTCATTATCTACATTGCCAAAAGAAAATCGTGTAAGTTTTTCACATCAGATGTTTTTGTGTTTGCAATGAGGGGTAAAACGAGAAAATCATCAGTACGCATGTGCAACTGCTCACTGAGTCGGATCCCAGCAGTAAATTCTATTTTATTAAAAATTTGTTTTAAATTTTTTGTGCATGTCACAAGGTAGTAATATTGATTAATTGTTTGACCTTCAGGAACCCAGTGAAGGTACACAATCCCATGGATATAAAAAAAAAAACAATCATCATTGCTTTAAATTATGACTTGTTCATTCAAGCTTTTTTGGCTCTCGGGGAAGTTCGGCTCTTCCAGTGCATGGATTGGTGCTTCGTTTCCAGATCACAAGTAAAAAACCACATTTCATCACATGTTATTATCTTCTACCTGTTTCCTATGGTGAAATCTGCATTAAAAGGAACAAGATTTGAGTCTGTGGAAGCTGTAAAAGAGAAAACGGCACGTGTCCTGAAGGAGCTGACAGAAGATGACTTCCAGCACTGTTTCCAACAATGGAAAATTTGCATGGAGCGTTGTAGGGTTAGAAAAGGAGTGTATATTGAAGGTGACAATAAGTGATTATGTATAAAATAAAAATAAAATTTTTTACATCAGTCTCGTTATTTAATAGCCACACCTTGTAAGTCTGACTGTTCTGCAATTTCTGCTAATGCAGACGGTGAATAATGATGATAATGAAAATGAGTGATGAAAAAATGCCAGACCTGACCGGGAATCGAACCCTGGACTCCGGCGTAGAAGTCAGTTGCACTAACCACACTTAGTAAGAAGTAATAGAAATACTCATTACCTACTTTGACACAGTTTTAATAAATTTTTATTATTTTATAGCCCTACGAGCAAGACATATGGTAGTTATGGAGATAGGTACGTAGGTTCTATGTAATTATTTTTTTTATTTTATAACTGCACCCAGGAGACTCCAAAAAGGAGTGTAGGATATGTCAAGATCAAAATGATAAGTTAAAATTTTAACAATTTCTTAAATTCATTACGTATCTACAATTTATTACCACTATTAATCTGCTTTCTCAATAAGCATGTCATCAACCCCTTTATGTCAAGAAATACATTAATATTTGTCTCAACATTTAATTAAAAGTAATATATTTTTCAATCAAAGAGTATTTAAAAAGGAATTCATGTAACTGTAAAATGTTTGATTAATCAAGTATGTTTTAGCTTTTTTTAACAGGTGACTCCCATGGGACACTTATATGTCTCTCAACAGATCTGTAAAATTTACTTTTGAGAGACCGATCTGTCTCTTACGTAATAGTGTTTTTAATAGAATTGTGAGATGGATTGGATGTTCGTTTGCATTGAATCATATACTGAGCTGTTAGAAATGAGCTCAAAAAACATTTACCCAGTCATGGTTTGTGATTTACTTGATCCGATCGAGTCAAAAATGAGTCAATGAAACTTGAGAGCTTATTATTAATATTACATAATATTGACTTATTGCAATATTAATCATGTTTTAATAATATTATATAATGAAAAATCATTTTATATTTTAATTTTTTTCATTGAAAAGTTGACTCTGGTCGGTTTGCCTCTATGTAAACAACTGGTACTCAAGTTTACCACTCACCGAACAACTGCTTGATAAAGAGACCCATCATCGATATTTATGTAGTTTTATTGAAAAATAGCCCGAAGTAAATTATTTATTAAATACATAAATAATATTTTATAGAAATCAAGTAAAATTTCAGTGAGACACACATCAGTCTTTCACAGTAAATTTGATTTTTTTACTCTTGAGTACCTCTCACCTAAAAAATAGCGCCAAAAAATATTAAGCCTTACAATACTGACTTGAAAGTAAATTAATTTAAAAAAAAACAAAGGAACCGTAAAATAGGAATGCTTTTTTAACAAAATTGCAAAAATTGCCTTGGGAGTCAACCTGTTAATAGACTCAATTTGTCACAAATTTTTAAAGGTAGTGTCAATTTATTGATGTATTTTGTACACGTTAAAGTCAGTTTTGGTTCGAAAAATTTAGTGTTGTGATTAGTAACATAGTAATTAAGTCTGTTTTTTGTGTAGTGGTTGTGGTACAAGTAAAATTTCAGTGAGCCATACTTTAGTCTGAATCATTTAAGAACAGAAGAGGTAGAGGTATAAAAGACACTATAAGAGTTATCTTCTCTGAAAGTAATGAATTTCATTAAACAGCCAGACCCTGTGGTGAATGAAGTGAAAGTGTCATTTGCAGAGTGGAAAATTTACTTTTCAGAGGGTCCGGCATGCTGATAAGCATACTTTTCCACTCAGTGAGGAAGGCAATGGTAAACCACCTCACTCCTCGTTTTACTTAATAAAACCTCTACAGGTTCAAACCAGCCTTTCGGCTGATGACCTAAACAACAACAACATTAACTATCGCACCGCAGGTATAAAAAAAGTTAGCGCCTTTGTAGTAAGTCAATCAACAGTTTGTTGAATAGAGTTATGATAGGACGGGTTCTAAAATATGTTAATAGTGGTTGTTCGTATGAGTAGTATTAAGTGGTTGTGGATAGATAAATTTATTGTTATAGATTTAGTTGTCTAGATCATCAGGCTAGAGGCTGGTTTACATTTGCCTTCCTCACCGAGTTGAAAATTATGCTTATCAGCATTCCGGGCCCTCTTAAAAGAAATATATTCCATCCAGCAAATAACACCTTCACTTCATTCACCATAGGGTCTGGCTGTTTAATTAAATAGGAGATAACTGTGACTAGTGTATTTTACACCTGTACCTCTTCTGTTGTTAAATACTTCAGTTGTATAGTTGGCTGACCATGTGATATGAGAAAGAACTATTTTTTGTAGCCCTCAAACTAGGAAAATGAGTGAAAATAATTTAACACTCCACCTGCCTGTTACAGGCAACAATTTTTGTGGTATTATCTATTAAAATTACGTAAAAAAAGAACCATTAAATTTTCAACTCAGAAAATATGTGTTGTTGTTTAGGTCTCAGCCTGGTTTGAACCTGTAGAGGTTTTACTAAGTAAAACGAGGAGTTAAGTGGTTTACCAAGTTGCCTTCCTCACTGAGTGGAAAAGTATGCTTATCAGCATGCCGGGCCCTCTGAAAAGCACATATTTTCCACTCTGCAAATGACACCTTCACTTCATTCACCACAGGGTCTGGCTGTATAATAAAATTCATTACTTTCAGAGGAGATAACTCTGATTAGTGTCTTTTACATCTCTACCTCTTCTGTTCTTAAATGATTCAGTCATTTAATTGGCTGACCATGTGATAAGAAACAGAACTATTTATTTTAGCCCTAGAACAAACAGATTGAATGTAAATAACTTGACACTCCACCTGTCTGTTATGGGCAGAGAAAAATGTACAAATTCTTATTACTAAGCTTGCTGGCTCCATGGAGCGTGAGCATGCTATTTGCATTTTTTGTTAGCAATTAAGACTCCTTACACACACAAACCCACCGGTATGCCGGGCCGTTTTGCTGGCTGTAGTCAACCATACTGGCAGCCGAGAATTGGGTAGTCTAGGCGACAGTTCCAGTTACAAACCGGCTAGAAACCGGGCCGATTCAGTGTGTAAAGCAATATTGATGCCAATGCTCGACTACACAGCATTAGCAGTAAATGCAAAACAGTCGGATGTAAAGAAAATAAATACAGAAAAAAAGAATAGTTCCAACCTAATGAGAACAAAACTAACAACATCTTACTGTAGGTTACTAAGATTATTTATTTAATACCAAAATAACTTTCTTTTATTGCAGATCTGATTTGAGTCCATCTGAGTCTCCTCCTAGATATTACCCTTCAGTTTTATCGTAAGTAGTCAAACATGATTTGCATTGGTTAAGTTCCTGATCAAGCCTCCAACAAATCTGACCCCACAAAGTAATCTTGCTCTTCAAATTATTAAAAATTGGGTACCAGAAAATGTATATTTTAATTTAAATTTTCTGGAACGACCTTCTTGAAAACAAAAAACTTCATTAAAGTCACCCCTTAACTTATTTCTTGGCTTCTTTTCATCCTTTGCCTTTTCTTTGATTTGGGTTCATATATTATATTAACAGAATATAATATTTTATTTGGGTTCCTAATACACTGTATTCTGTTAAATTGAAAAGTGTTATAAAAAAGTAAAAAAAAAAAAAAACAAGGAATGAGGTTGTTTACCATTTCATTCTTCACCGAGTTGAAAAGTATGCTATTAGCATGCCAGGCTCTCTGAAAAGCATCTACTTTCCACCCTGCCAATGACACCTTCACTTCATTCACCACAGGGTCTACCTGTATAATGGAATTCATAACTCTCAGAACAGGTAAATGTTACTAGTGTGTCTTTTGAACCGTACCTCTTCTATTCTTTAATGCAATTAAGAACAGAAGATTAAATTTCAATCTTATTTTTATTTTATGCTCATAACAGACATATGGAGTGTCAAATTATTTACACCCAATCTTTACGTTGCAGGGCTAAAATAAATAGTTCTGTTTCTTATCACATGGTCAGCCAATTAAATGACTGAATCATTAAAGAACAGAAGAAGTAGAGGTGCAAAAGACACTAATCAGAGTTGTCTCCTCTGAAAGTAATGAATTTCATTATACAGCCAGACCCTGTCGTGAATAAGTGAAGGTGTCATTTGAAGAGTGGAAAATATGTGCTTTTCAGAGGGTCTGGCATGCTGATAAGAATACTTTTCCACTCAGTGAGGAAGGTAAATTGTAAACCACCTCACTCCTCGTTTTACTTAGTAAAACCTCTACAGGTTCAAACCAGCCTTTCGGCTGATGACCTAAACAATACTTTTTTTTTATTTATTTTTTTTTTTTTTATTTTTATTTATTTAACGTCGCATTAACTGCAATGGTCATTAGCGACGACGTTGGGGTGGAACTTTATGCGATGTAGGATGAAATAATTTCATCCTACATCGATTTCAATTACACGTTATTTTACTTACAATTACTACATTAATTTCATCCTACAAAAATCATTTAATGATTTTTTGTAACGTATGAAAATATGCCATGCCTAAGTGGGATTCGAACCCAGGACCGCATGATGAAAGGCGAGCACGTTACCAACTGCGTCAATGCGGCCGGCAACAACATTTTTATTTTCTTCATTACACTGGACCTATTATATTGGAATTCTTGCTATTTTACCAAACTGTTTGGTAAAATTTATGATGTTCGATATTTTATAACTTCTAAAAGAGCAAAAGCAAGACATTTTAAATTAACAAATCAAATTTAAGAATGATTAAGTGGTACTACTTGTAGTAAGAAGATGAGAAGGGATAAATTACAATTACTGAAGTTTTATATAAATGACTGAAGACATAATATCTTCGGTAGGTTTTAAATAAAAAAACTAAAGTTTCGGATGAGATATTTTGTGTACCCTGACGATTGTGGATCAACCAAAACATATGTAAGTAAAAAAAATAAATAAATAAATAAATAAAGGCAGCTGAAAATAAAGGCACAGTTCATTTCATTTATCAACATACCAGTAACCAGTGAAACACCTGACATCTTTTGCAATTTACTTTAAATATTTTAACCTTTGGATCCAGCTACAATATTTATTCCCTCAATATTACCCTCCATTATTAATAAATCAATACCTGGATGTCTTAAGATATGCCCCACTAGCCTATCCCTTCTTCTAGTAAGAAGTTTCCACGTATTTCTTCTTTCATCCACTCATCTTAGAACCTCTAAATTACTTATTTTGTCCACCCAACTAATCTTTAACATTTTCCTCACATTTACCACATTTCAAAAGCTTCTATTCTCTTCCTTTCTACAGCCCCTATCACCCACATTAATATTATAAATTTATATCATAAAATAGAATTAATTTCAAGCTGCAGGGTACATTATAAAGATTTATATTATTGAATTAAGCTTAAGCTATAAATTATAACTTTAAAGTGAATTTTGGTTCAATAGAATATATTTTATGCTGATAAACTCACTTTGGGCAGGTGGAGTGTTAAATGAAATGCACTCGATCTTCTGGTACCAGGGCTACAAAAAATAGTTCTGTTTCTTATCACATAGTCAGCCAATTATACGACTGAATTATTTAAGAACAGAAGAGGTAGAGGTGTAAAAGACACTAGTCTCAGTTATCTCCTCTAAGAAAAATGAATTTCACTATACAGCCAGACTCTGTAGTAAATAAAATGAAGGTGTCATTAGCAGGGTGGAAAGTGGGTGCTTTTTGGAGGGCCTGGCATGCTAATAAGCATACTCTTCCAACTCAATTAGGAAGGCAATAGAAAAACATCTCACTACTAGTTTTTACTTAGTAAAACCTCTAGAGGTTTAAACAAGCCTTTTGGCTGTTGACCTAAACAACAACAATATTTTTATGAATTGGTATTATTATTTTTCACAGGCTAATTAATACACGTATGTTTACAAGAACACCAGGTTTTACCACGCCATTGCAGCCGAACCCAGCAGGAAAATTAGGAGAAACACATTCATTCCGGTAAATATATTATAATTATTATAAAATATTAATGATAATGACAAAAATAAGGCTAGTATTATACTAAATAGTGAACGAATGAATAGGTCAGTCAATTGGATACAATGTGCAAAAATTAAATTAATTTCTGTTTAGTGGTCAATATTTTTGTTAATTTTCGCTGAAAGTTGATGTAATATTCATCTTAAAATTTGGAAGTATACAAAAACATAATCGGTTAATTATTAAAAAGTTGTTTGTAAGAAAGTGAGGTTATGTCAGTCAAAGATAAAAAAAATCAGCAGTCGCAGGACTGCCCTTTAGAAGTTACCAGGTACTTTAATTAATTATTTATTTTAATTAATTAAATAAAAAGAGTTACTTAACTCGTAATTTAATTTACTTAAATGAATTAATGATAATTGTTGACAGCCATGTGTGAGGCGATGACAAACCACCAAAGATTTATTACCTTGCAAAAACACAATCAAGGCGCCCCAAAGAAGTAGTCACTTCAAACCAAATCTGGTGTGAAACACTCACACAACTTTCTCTTGCCAATGCAAATAATGAACAATATAACCTCATGTTAGTTTTAAAATATCAGAAATACACAAAAAACATAACCTTATTATAATCATGAGTGAATGATGCAAAAAGAAAATCAACCTCAGTTTAGCTTAAAAATATGGAAAATCACTCTTTCACGCTAAACTAGGACCTGTAGAAAAAAATACGCTAAATAAAAGTTGTAGATCTCTTAATTTCCTATAAATTTAATTATACTTTTATCGTAAAATGCATACTAAGGTTGAAATCTTAAAAATCCATTTTTTGAAAAAGAAACAAATTAGGAAATTACTGCTAAACTAAGCGTTATACAAAAAAATGTTTGAAATAAAAGTTGTAGAATTTTAAATTCTCTATAACTTTTATTATAAACATTTTTGCGCTAAAATGCATAGTAAAGCTGCAATCTTAAAAAACCAATTTTTTAACGAGAAAACAGCCTCCCCAAGAATTTCAGCAGACATGGCGCCTATCCTATCTTGTAAAGCATGAAAAATGCAGTAAATGAGGCGATTTTTAAAAAAATTGTAAGAACCGTTTTTATGAAAATCGCGAAAAAGTGAAAAATTATACGAATAAACTACTACTTCCAGTTGACCGATTTTGATGAAAATGCTCGTGTCGGGTTCTCTAGTAGTACCTAACATAAATATTTCAAATTTCAAGTTACGATGTTCCGTTCTTGACATTTTGTTAACTCACACATAAACACACAGACCAATCACTAAACACATGTTTTTTTTTTTGATTCAGGGGATCTAAAAACGTGTAGATCCGATGAAAACTTGATTTCGAAAATGTACATGAAAACAAAACTTTCTTTCCCATATTATTCATAGGCAAGAGAAAGTAATAACATACTTATCCGGATTATTACGTTAATATTGAAGACTGAAAATAGTGTACAATGAATGTGCCAGATTTAGAATTTGTGGGTAATTGGGAAAAACAATTAAACAAAAATTTGGGCATTTTTATCTTTCTCCATTTTCATGATGTTTTGTTCTAATAGACACATACATACTTAAAACACACACGTAAGCGACTGCAAGCGAATAACTAAAACACAACTATCATGGCGTTTAATTTTTTTTTTTTTTAAATAGTGTACGTTGCAATCTGTTCAATTCAGAACAATAAGCAATCCCATGACCCAATGAGATGAGGATGATGTGTATGACGTGTAAATGAGGTGTAGTCTTGTACAGACCCCGATCGACCACTCCTGAGAGTATGGTTAATTGAACCCCAACCATCAAAGTACACCGGCAACGACTGTCTAGTATTCAAATCCGTATAAAAGTAACTACCTTTACTAGGATTTGAACCAGGAACCTTCGTCTCCGGCGACGACTTTACCTCTAGACCAACCCGGTGGGTTATGGCCATAGAGTAATAAACCATAGAGGGGGAACTCCCATGTTAAAAAGTGTTTTAACGTTTTTCGTCTGCTACTGTGATTCCCGTCCCAAATTCTAATGTTTATAGAATGCGCTAGTAGCGCATACGAGGGAGATTTGAATTTTACGCCTGTAGAATGCACTAGTAGCGCATATGAGGGAGATTTGAATTTTGGCATATTATCCTATACAATATTTATTTTTTATTTCATTTTACTTTTTGTTTTATAATTGAAATTTTTGGGAACTAATTTTTTTTAAAAGTTGCATCAACAGTTTGGTTATTGGCGATTACCGTGGGTCATGAAACAGTGGGTTGAGATTAGTTATAATTAATGAAATTAAATTTTGTTACTTAAAGAAGTGGTTTTTTTCGCAGAGGGTTAGGGGACGTGATTTCTTCTGTTTTCCGAAAGCGAAAAACCTGCAAGTATTAACATGATAAGTAAATACGTGTAGGCCAAAATAAATCTTGTATGTGTTTAGGTTAACCGTTAACAGATTGAGTAAACATTAAATGTATAAATTGCCTTCTACTTTTAAATAATTTAATTTAAATTATTATTTATTACATAAATGCGGTGCTTAAGTTTGCCTGATGTAATAATAGTTATAATAGTTTCACATCACATTAATTAAAAAGAAAGCTAACCAGTAAAATGGCACATGACCTAACCTATATCTCTAACCTAATTATTAATAACCTAATACTAATTAAGTATTAGTAATTAATAATTTAATTAATAACCAAATTATTATACCAGGCAAACTTAATCACTAGATAATGTGTACGATAATTAAAATAGGCAATTCATATATTTCATTATTTACTAATTCGCTAGTAGTAAATGTGCTTAACCTATAAACAAACAAGATGTATTTTGGCGTACACGTATTTACTTATCATAATAATACTTACAGGTTTTCCTCTCTTGGAAAACAGAAGAAATGACGTTAAATATACCTCTGCGAAGAAAACACTTTTTCAACCTAATAAAATTTCATTGTAACTAAAATATAATCTCCAAACAACCATGGTCTCATCCGCCATTACTAACGCACGATTTGATCTAACAACGCTTGCTCTGTATGACGCCTAGGTTCTAAATTTTAAAGCGACGCCAAAACGCACTCTATGTTTGTGAGCATATAACACTAGCAGACGACAAACTCCGTTTCATCCCGCCAATCTCAGTTCGCCCTCACTGCTTTATTACTCTATGGTTATGGCGTTTAATAGTGAGACATTCATCGTTTCCAAGTCACTCGGTTGTACACCACTAGCGAAATCTGTAGTTCACTTTTATAACTAAACTATTTTTTTCTGGGGCATGCAACTTATACAATGTTACAAAGCATGATACATTCATGTTAATTTATAATAAAAATCTGGTGTGAAATACACAACTTTCTCTTGCCAGTGCAAATAATTAACAATAAACCTAACATTAGTAATAAAACATTAGAAATAAACACACAAACTAACCTCAAAAAACATTAGTGAAATACACAAAATTAAAATCGACCTCAGTTTGGCTTAAAAATACGGAAAATCGCTCATTCACACTAAACTAGGCTCTGTAGGAAAAGATGCTTTAAATAAAAGTTGTAGATCTCTTAATTTCCTATAAATTTAATTATATACACTTTTGTCGTAAAATGCATTCTAAGGCCGAAATCTTAAAAAAATCGATTTTTCACACGTTTTCGTGAGAAAAAAACAGAAAATTGCTAATTACCGCTAAACTAAGCGTTATACAAAAAAATGTTTGAAATAAAAGTTGTAGAATTTTACATTCTCTACAACTTTTAATATAACATTTTGCGCTAAAATGCATATTAAATCCGCAATCTTAAAAAGATAATGTTTTTACGTAAAAACAGCCTCACGCAGAATGTCAGCAAACATGGCGCCTACCCTATCTTGTAGAACATAAAAAATGTAGTAAACCAGGCGATTTTTAAAAAAATCGTAGGACCAGTTTTTGAGAAAATCGCAAAAAAGTGAAAAATTATACGAATAAACTACTACTTCCGGTTGACCGATTTTGATGAAATTGTTCGTGTCGGGTTTGGTAGTGGTATGTAACTTAAGTTTCAAGTTTGAAGTTCGTACGATGTTTGAAGTTCTTGAGATATTCTGTTCACGCACGCACGCACGCACGCGCGCGCACACACACTCACAAACACACACACACACGCACGCGCACGCACGCACGCACGCACACGCGCGCGCGCTCACACACACACACACACACACACACACACACATATAAAAAAACTATGTTTTTACGTGAAAACAGCCTCACCCAGAATTTCAGCAAACATGACGCCTACCCTATCTTGTAGAGAATAAAAAATTGAGTAAACCAGGCGATTTTTAAAAAAATCGTAGAACTAGTTTTTGAGAAAATCGCAAAAAAGTGAAAAATGACACGAATAAACTACTACTTCCGGTTGACCGATTTTGATGAAAATGTTTGTGTCGGGTCCGGTAGTGGTATGTAACTTAAGTTTCAAGTTTCAAGTTCGTACGATGTTCCGTTCTTGAGATATTTTGTATACACACACACACACACACACACACACGCGCGCGCGCGTACACACACACACACACACACACACAGACCAATCGCTAAAAATATGTTTTTTGGGTTCAGGGGGTCTGAAAACGTATAGATCCGGTGAAAACTCTATTTCGAAAAATCGACATGAAAACAATACTTTCCTTCCTATATTATTCATATAGGCAAGAGAAAGTAAAAATCATGTAGTGAAATCTGAAATCCCGGTTTGTTAAGTATTTATATTTATCTAAAACCATGCATGATATTTCGGGTGCAATGAATTTCTGGAATAATATCAGGACTGTAGTGATTATGAACAAGTTAAGTTAAATAATTCAATCTTACCTTATTGGTATTCAGTATGAATCCATTTTAATGTCGAAAATCAAAAACACGGTTAACGAATCTAGATCACTAATAATAATGAATTCATTATAATTAAAACATCATTTTAATAACACCGAATACTAAAATTTAACATTTTTAAATAAACATTCAATATTACTATCTTTTAAACAAATTATAAAAATATAAAGATTATTATAACCGCGAAATCGACCGCTCACGATATTACTAAACCCGACCCGATATAAGCAAGAAGTAACGCACTGAAATGAACAGAACTTTTAAGGCGATGCCAACACAATTTCTTGAATGTTCGAAATAGAGTAGATGGTATTCATTAGATGATTTATAGTAATAAAAATATAATTCAATTGTATGCAATAAATAAAATAATGTATGTATTATAATAAATTGATGACGGAAAATAATTTTGTCAACGGATAATTTAAAAAAATATAAAATGATAATTATGCACGGATGAAAAATCTTCCAAAAAAGAAATAATTAAACTCGAAAATTTATGAATATAAAAACTTAATAATAGACCTACATAATTATTTACAATTTTGATGAATTAATTATGAAAAACTTGAATATTTATAATATAAATTACTACATAACTTTAAAATAATCTTCGTGGTTCTGAAGAACGAAGAATTAGGTTTTGATCTATTAAGATAGCCATTTTTTATGAATCCGTTCAAAATTTCGCGAATCCAAATTTTATAAATTACTGTGAACATTATGAATAGTCGTTTTGTAAAGTATAAATAAGAAGAGCTTTTGCAAAATATAGGTAAAATAAACATCGAATTTTTTATAAATGTTACTGAAGTGAGAAACATAATACAACTGATCTAAAAACGCAATGTAAAATAACTAATTAAATTACATACTATCCGTTAGACAGCTACTAAATTGACTGACCAATCTAAACAAACTACACCATTAATCTAGGGTAGGTTAGCATAATTTTTTTTTCTGTATTCCCGAGTAGAGTAAACGAGTGTAAACTGGAAGGGTGTAACAAAATAACACTTGTTTGTAAAGGACGTTGATTTACCACATGTTGCAGCTGCTGAATTAAAAATCAGTCATAACATTTTTTACTCCTTCGTAGACATATTTTTTTTTACTACACCATCTGTCTTCTGGAAGGTAAAAGATTTTAATTTTTTTATTACACGACAGTTTATCAATGAATTTTACAATAATCATTGTTTTTTACTTTAATTTTTAAACAAAATACAAGTTGATTTATTTTTAAAAATGGTATTTTTAACTTTTGTTTTTAATTTTATCTGTATTATAGGGTGAAATTTTTGATAATTAATTGTACTTAAAAAAACTACTCTGAAAGCTTTGAAATTTCAAAACTAATGTGTTTTTTGTAATTTTGAAATCAGTAATACAAGAGCAGAATTAAAGTAAAGGTACTTTTCTCTGACACAAAACTAAAACAAATTTTTTCCAAAACCGCTTAAATTTTGTTTAAGTTAATTTTTATAAAGATTTGCTGTTATGTTAACTTCTCTCATTTTTCTGTACAGGTAGTATCTGAAAGAAAATTTATAGGATAGCCCTACAATCCCATTATAGATTTTTTCAAAATTACTGTATTATGGTGTATATTTCAATTATTTATTTATTTATTAAATACAAAATACATTAACATATTTCCTAACTCCCTTATATGACAAGCCTATGCAAGGGAATGAGATGTACATTTTTATGTTGCATAAATTATTATTAATCATTAATTACCAATTATATTTTTAATAATTTTTATTACACAACTTACTGAAACTTAATCTAGATATAAAATTTACAATTTTTAATAATTAAAATTTACATTATAAAAAATTTACTTTCAACCAAACAAAATTTACTAAACAACAATATTATTATTCTATTTTTTTTTTTTAGGTCATCAGCCGAAAGGCTGGTTTGAACCTGTAGAGGTTTTACTAAGTAAAAACGAGGAGTGAGGTGGATTACTATTGTCTTCCCCACTGAGTTAAAAGAGTGTGCTTATCAGCATGCCAGGCCCTCCGAAAAGCCCCCATTTTCCACCCTGCAAATGACACCTTCACTTCATTCACACAGGGTTGGCTGTAGGGTGAAATTCATTACTCTCAGTGGAAATAACTCTGACTAGTGTCTTTTACACCTCTACCACTTCTGTTCTTAAATAGTTCAGTCATATAATTGGCTGACTATGTGATAAGAAACAGAACTATTTTTTGTAGCCCTGAAACCAACAGATCGAGTGCAATTAATTCAACACTCCACCTGCCCATTATGGGCAAGTTTGTATTGGTATAGGATGCCAACTCCAGAATCCAGGTTGAGAGGGCTAACAAGCCCTTATGATGGCGACATCGTGTTAAAGAACACCTGGTCGCTCGGGGAACAATTTCACAGAGTAATTGCAACCTCGGGGAATTCAGGAAGAATTTTATAAGTTTAAATTAGGAAATTGGATTCTGTTTCTTGGGGGATTGGAAGTGGGACTTTAGTGGAAGTAATTTAAGAATTTTATGTGTGAGTGGTAATAATTTATAATAAGGGACAAGTGGAATTAGGAGCGGCTCTTTTGTATTTTTTATTTCATCCAGTGGCCTTCCATGCCAACTCATGAGTGAATCAATACGGTACACCAGATTTTTTGGGTTTGGGCACAATGATAGAATTGCATGCACCATACATTTTTTAAAAAAATAAGAAATTTTGGTTTTAATGATCAATATTTTTATTTTTGCAGTCCGTCACTCAAGACAGATTCTGACTCACGTTATCTCGTCATTCATGAGTAAGATATCAAATTATATTTATATAAATATCATTTGTAGTTTAGTCTATGTATTTACTTTCTCTTGCCTTTATGAATTTATAAGATTTCTTTCATTTTCTTGACAATTTTTCGAAATTGAGTTTTCACCGGATATAGACGTTTCCAGACCCCGTTGTTGTTTAGATCATCAACCGAAAAGCTGGTTTGAACCACTAGAGGTTTTACTAAGTAAAACGAGGAGTAATGTGGTTTACCATTGCCTTCCTCACTGAGTGGAAAAGTACGCTTATCAGCATGCCGGGCCCTCTGAAAAGCACATACTGTATTTTCCACTCAGAATATTTTCCACTTCAGGGGGTTCCAGACCCCCTGAACCCAAAACAACATGTTTTTAGCAATTGGTCTGTGTGTAAAAAAAATATTTCTCAAGAACAAAGTATTTTATGAAGTTGAAACTTAAAACTTAAGTTAAGTACTACTAGAGGACCTGACACGAATATTTTCATTAAAATCGGTCAATCAGAAGAAGCAGTTTATTAGTGCACTTTCCATTTTTTTGTGATTTTCTCAAAAACAGCTCTTACAATTTTTTTGAAATCACCTCATTTTAAATTTTTATGTTCTACAAGATATGGTAGGTGTAATGTCTGCTGAAATTCTTGGGGAGGCTGTGCTCTCGTTGAAAAAAATTGTTTTTTTTTAAGATTGTGACCTTAATATGCATTTTAGGGAAAAATTGTATATATACTATAATCAAAGTTGTAGACAATTTAAAAACCTACAACTTTTATTCCAAACATTACTTTAAATAATTCTTAGTGGTAATTAGTAATTTTCTGTTTTTTTTTTCATGAAAAACTGTGAGAAAGTGGTTTTTAAGGATTTCAGCTTAGTATGCATTTTACGACAAAAGTGTAGGCTATATAATCAAATTTATAAGAAGTTAAACGATCTACAACTTTTATTTTAAGTATTTTTCTTAACAGAGCCTAGTTTAGTGTGAAAGACTGATTTTCCGTATTACTAAGCCAAGGTTTTATTCCTAGGACCATATTATTAACTAAGGTTGCTTTTAATTTTCCATCATTCACTCATGATTAAAATTGAATGTGTTTGTGGTTAGTTTGTTTATTTCTGTTTTTTTTACTAATGTTAGGTTATATTGTTCATTATTTTCATTGGCAAGAGAAAGTCGTCTGAGTGTTTTTCACCAGATTTTTTTCTTACATGTGATGTTGTTTAGGTCAAACAATAAACTCTGAAACTCTGGTTTGAACCTCTAGAGGCTTTACTAGATAAAACTGAGTCAGGTGGTTTACAATTAACTTACTCACTCAGTGGAAAAGTATGCCTGTATGTCAATAAGTGATTCTCTGTATTTTTTCACAAAAATTAGTAAAAAAATCTGGTGTGAAACACTCCCACAACTTTCTCTTGCCAATGCAAGTATAATATTAACCTAACATTATTAATAAAATATTAGAAATAAACAAAAACTAATCTCAAAAACATAACCTTATTTTAATCATGAGTGAATGACGCAAAATGAAAATCGAACTTAATTTCGCTAAAAAAACGGAAAATCACACTTTCACGCTAAACTAGGCTCTGTAGAGAAAAATTCTTTCAATAAAAGTTATAGATCTCTTAATTTTCTATAAATTTGATCATATACACTTTTGTCGTAAAGTGCATACTAAGGCCGAAATCTTTAAAAAATCGATTTTTCACACGTTTTCGTGAGAAAAAACAGAAAATCGCTAATTACCGCTAAACTAAACGTTATACAAAAAAATGCGAAAATAAAAGTTGTAGGTTTTCAAATTCTCTACAACTTTTATTATATACAATTTTGCTCTAAAATTAATATTAAAGCCGTAATCTTAAAAAAACAATTTTTTTACATAAAAACACCCTCACCAAGAATTTCAGCGAACATGGCGCATACCCTATCTTTTAGAAAATCAAAAATTGAGTAAATAAGGCGATTTAAAAAAAAATCGTAGGACTAGTTTTTGAGAAAATCGCAAAAAAGTGAAAAATTATTCGAATAAACTACTACTTCCGGTTGACCGATTTTGATGAAAATGTTCGTGTCGGGTTCGGTAGTGGTATGTAACTTAAGTTTCAAGTTTCAAGTTCGTACGATGTTCCGTTCTTGAGATATTTTGTATACACACACTCACAGACACACAGACACACACACAGACCAATCGCTAAAAACATGTTTTTTTGGGTTCAGGGGGTCTGAAAACGTATAGATCCGGTGAAAACTCGATTTCGAAAAATCGACATGAAAACAATACTTTCCTTCCTATATATTCATATAGGCAAGAGAAAGTAAAAATTGGATTTTCTACTAATGCGGCTTTGGTTTGCATTGTACGACAAATTTGTATTAATTAAAGTTATAGGAAATAAAAATACGAGGTGTGGCTATTAATCAATGAGACTGACGTTTTAAAAAATGTAATTTTAATTTTATACATAATCACTTGTTGTCACCTTCAATATACACTCCTTCTCTATCCCTACAACGGTCCATGCCAATTTTCCATTGTTGGAAACAGTGCTGGAAGTCATCTTCTGTCAGCTCCTTCAGGACACGTACCGCTTTCTCTTTTACAGCTTCTACAGACTCAAATCTTGTCCCTTTTAATGCAGATTTCACCTTAGGGAACAGATAGAAGTCACATGGTGCAAGATCTGGTGAATAAGGTGGATGTTCTAACACTGAGATCCTGTACTTCACTAGGAATCTCTTGAGAGATAATGGAATGAGCTGGCGCATTATTTTGGTGGAGAACCCATGATTAGTCCTTCCACATTTTGGGGCGTTTTTCCTTACTCTTACTCTTTTTAGAAAGTACCTCAAGGTAGTAATATTGATTAATTGTTTGACCTTCAGGAACCCAGTGAAGGTACACAATCCCATGGATTTAAAAAAAAGCAATCATCATTGCTTTAAATTTTGACTTGCTCAGTCAAGCTTTTTTGGCTCTCGGTGAAGTTCGACTCTTCCAGTGAATGGATTAGCGCTTGTTTCCAGATTGTAAGGAAAAACCCTTGTTTCATCACATGTTATTATAGTTTCCAAATTATTTGGGTCATTTTCAATCGCGTACAAAGTGTCAGTACAGTCATTTTTGCGAGTTTCATTTCAAACATTTTTGAGTGGCACGTGTCCTAAAGAAGCTGACAGAAGATGATTTCCAGCACTGTTTCCAACAATGGAAAATTCACATGGAGTGTTGTAGGGATAGAGAAAGGAGTGTATATTGAAGGTGACAATAAGTGATTATATATAAAATTAAAATTAAATTTTTACGTCAGTCTCGTTATTTAATAGCCACACCTCCTATATACAACTAATTTCAAGCATTTTCTTCTACAGAGCTTAGTTCATTGTCAATTAGTTATTTTTGGTACTTTTAATTCAAACAGAGGTTGATTTTCATTTAGCATCATTCACTCGTGATGAAAATTGGGTTTTATTTTTCATTTTACATTGTTTAGTACTAATGATTAAATGATTCAATGATTAATGATAGGTCACATTTTTCAATATTTACATTGGTAAGGTAAAATCATGTGAGTGTTTCATACCAGATTTATTTTACATTTTGTATCAAAGAAATAGTTTATGTTTGAAAAGAACATTTTACTTTTTTGAATATTTGACGCAATTAATTTTTTTGTTTATTTTCAATAGAAAGTATTACAGACCAGAGATCACAGATGATGTGGCACTTTACGGGTAAGAAAAAGCCTTTATTTCTTCTTCTACTTCTTCTTCTACCAAAGAAGGATTAGGCCACAGCCTATTCCGAACTCACACATCTATCTTCATCTTTTCCTAGGTCTACTCACATCGCTTTTCCCTTCTGGAACATACCAGTACACCGGTTTAAGTATCCTGTGATCTGGCATCCTTTCCATGTGTTATCTCCAAATTTGGCGATAATCTTTTATCTTTTCGTTCAAATTGTAAATACCCAATTCTAACCTCATTTCCTCATTCCTTATTCTGTCCAAGCATGTACACCTATTAGTCCGTCGCAGAAATCTCATCTCTGCCATTTGAATTCTCCGCTCTTGGGTTTTTGTTGTTGTCCATGCCTCACTTCCGTACAGAATAACTGAAGCTACCATAACTTTATAGAACTTAACTTCTGTGACCCTTCTCGCTCTATTTCCCAAAGTTCTGCTGAAAGTTCCACATATCCTCTGGAACTTGCTCAATTTCTGATTTATATCTAAATCAGAATCAAATTCCATGTCACACCCTAAATTACGAAAGTGAGATACTCTCTCCATTCCGGTATCATCCACTACTATTTTTGAACAAATTGGATATTTACCCTTAAAAGCCATTATTTTGTTTTTATCAATGGAAATTTTTAAGCCAAAACCTGTACGTATACGGTTTGTGTAACTCATAAATAACCCACTGAAGATCATCTTTTGTCTTCTTCACAAACCATACGTCATCCGTAAATAAAAGTGCATTCAAATGACTACTGTCATTTTAATACCAAGAGTAATGCTGCGTTTCCATTTCATTTTTTTTTTTTTGGTTTAACGTCCGACTGTTCTGCAATTACTGCTAATACAGACGGTGAAGGATGAAATAATTTTCTTGTAATGTATGAAAATATGCCGTGCCTGAATGGGATTTGAACCCAAGACCGCATGATGAGAGGCGAGCACGTTATCAACTACACCAATGCGGCTGGCATTATTAATTTATTATTTTTATTTATTTATTTAATAACATTATATCGTAATAAAAGGTTCTCTTTAAAAATATATTTTGTATTAGGGTGCCCAGGTAAACTATGTTTACATAGTTTTCATAGCACACATAGTTTACATAATTTACTTTCTCTTGGCCTACATGAATATTTGCCAATAACAGGCAGGTGGAGTATAAAATTATTTGAACTCAATCTGCTGGTTCCAAGGCTACAAAAAATAATTGTGTTTCTTTAGCACATGGTTAACCTGTTATATGACTGAAGCATTTAACAACAGAAGAGGTAGAGGTGTAAAAGACATTACAGCGTAACGAACTAGAGACTGCAGATGAAGGCGGAGCATAGTGACCTAGATCACAGCGCAGAGCCAATTGACTTTCGTTAATCGTATTCTGGTTGTCACGTTGTGGTTCCGCTGTGGTGACAGCCTAACAAAAAGTCAGCTGGAGTTGGGTGGAACAGAGTGTGACTTAGCAAAGGGGCAACCTCACACCCGACCTTGGCTGTTATTGGTTAGATTTCATCTGCAGTCTTTAGTTCGTTGGAGTATAGTCAGAGTCATCCCTTCTGAGTGTAATCGATTTCATCAGCCAGAACCTTTGGTGAATGAAGTGAAGGTGCTATTTGCAGGATGAAAAATACGTTCTTTTCAGAGAGCCCGGAATGCTGATATGCATACTTTTCAACTCAGTGAATAAGGCAATTTTAAACCACCTCACACCTCATTTTACTTAGTAAAATCTCTAGAGGTTCAAACCAGCCACTCGCCTGATGACCTAAGCAATAACAGACAATCAATGACATTTGTAACACTTTCACTTCATTGACCCCAAGGTCTGGCTGTATAATGAAATTGATTACTCTCAGAGGAGATTACTCTGACTAGTGTCTTTTACACTTGTACCTCTTCTGTTCTTCAATGCTTCAGTCATACAATTGGTTAACCATGTGATAAGAAAAAGACATATTTTTTTGTAGTCGTGGAACTAACAAATCGAGTGCAAATAATTTAACCTACCTGTTAAGGGAAACTTTTTCATGTATCACTTTTAAATACTGATCTTTTCAAATCACTGATTTAGCATTACAAATACATGTTCAATGTATTTAAAAAAATCATTACTTACAAAAATGAAATTACCGTGCCTTACTTTTTTCTTTTTCTTTTTGGTTATCCCTAATTTGTGTACGTTGCAATCTCTTCAATTCAGAACAATAAGCAACCCTATGACCCAATGAGATAAGGATGATGTGTTTGACTTGTAAATTAGGAGTAGTCTTGTACAGAGTGAGAGAGTATGGTTAATTGAACCCCAACCATCAAAGTACAACAGTAACCACTGGTGCTATCTAGCATTCAAATCCGTATAAAAGGTGCCTTACTTAAAAATAAAATTTAACATTAAAGAATGAAATCCTTCTTGTTAATGGGAGTACGTCTTACACACCGATGTGTCTAGTTGTTTAGGTTAACAGCCGAAAGGCTGGTTTGAACTTCTAGGGGTTTTATTAAAAGTTAAAACGATGAATGAGGTGGTTTACTATTACCTTCCTCAATGAATTGAAAGAGTATGCTTATCAGCATGCCAGGTCCTCCGAAAAGCACCCACTTTCCACACTGCAAATGACATCTTTATTTCATTCATCACAGGGTCTGGCTTTATAATGAAATTCATTACTCTCAGAGGAGATAACTCTATTATCTTTTATACCTCTACCTCTCCTGTTCTTAACTAGTTCAGTTACATAATTGGCTGACTATGTGATAAGAAACAGAACTATTTTTTGTAACCCTGGAACCAACAGACCAAGTGCAATTAATGTAACACTTCACCTACCCGTTAAGGGCAAGTGGTGTATCTTATGCGCTAGCAAATATGGTAAATATGTTTACAATAGAATTTATTATAGGCTGCAGGATACATAATAAAGATTTATTTGAAAAATACATTTACTTTCTAGTATTAAAATAATATTTGTATTTCAGAGGACCATTTTATGACCCATCTGATTCATCAGAGAGCGACATAAGTTCTAAGTAAGTAGTTTTTATTTTTTCTTACTGTATATAAATGAAGAAGGAATGAAAGTGGGCTATTGTTTTCGTTTTGATTTTCTGAAATCAAGTTTTCACCGGAAATAAAGACTTTTAGGAGCCGAAAAACATGTTTTTAGCGAAGTCTTTATATGAACAAAATAGCTCAAAAACGGAGTATTGTACCAACATGAAACTTCGAAATGTGCAAAGTAATTGGGAAAAAGAATAAAACCGAGTGATTTTTAAATATTATTATACCTATTTACAAGATAAAACCTGACTTACAGTCCATTGGAAAAGCATGATAGTATTACATAATGGAATAAAGAACAGAGGAAATTTTGTAATATGTTCTTGCGTCAATGCAAGCACTTAAGAATCAATAAATAATACAATAGGATGTTTATAAAATGACATAATTGTAAACATAATATATCAATGTAAGAGTAAAACTACAACATGATGTCATGGTTAGAGCTCTCGCTATGATATATTTAGAAAAGCATATTATAATGGGTGTTTTATTAAGGACGCAACCCTGATTATAAGCAGATAGAAGTAATAAATCGGTAAATTTTCTGTCCCCCAATCGGTATGTTGGCGACAGTGTACTCAAGCTCAACTACCTAAGACAGTTAAAATGTTCCAGTCAAGCATTAGTGTAGTGACAGCAGTCGTTTCATTATATCGTGTCAGCAATGGTTTTTCCAAGAAAGAATGCGTGTTTATTGTAGAGACTTACATAGCGAGTAAATCTTACAAATGTGTCCAAGATAAGTTTCACTCCATATTCTACAGTTCTGACTATTCACATAGCCATCTAAATGAAACCAAGTCTCATCACTAAAATAAAAATGATCCAACAATTGAATACCATTTTCTTCAACCAAAGATCGAAACCACTGACAATATTGTAATAGTTTCTGATGGTCTGTAGCTTTCAGTTCATGAGTTACGCCAACGTGATAAGGATGCAAATGTAACTTTTTCGTATCTCTGAAAACATTAGTTAATATTAACCCAGCTTGTGATGATAATCTTCTAAGCGATTTTTTTGGTGATTGAGTCAAACGATTTTTCAAATCTTCAGAACTTCTGTGGTTAACTTTGTTGGCTGACGAGGTGGTTTCTCATCGAGTACACTCCCAGTTCTATGGAATTTATTTATCAAACGCAATATTTACGATTTATTCGGAACGGCAGAACGAGGAAATTTCAACTGAAACTTATCTTGCACACATTTTTAAGATTTACTCGCTGTGTAAGTCTCTACAATAAACACGCGTTCTTCCTTGGAAAAAAACCATTGCTGACATAATATAACGAAATGACTGCTGTCACCATACTAATGCTTGACTGGAACATTTTAACTGTCTTAAGTAGTTGGCCTTGAGTACACTGTTGCCAACATACCGATTGGGGGACAGAAAATTTACCGATTTATTACTTCTATCTTCTTTTAATCAGGGTTGCATCCTTAATAAAACACCCATTAGTAGCACTTCCAACCCCCGCATAGTCCAGTCTTACTCTTGCTGACGCTCGTCAACTTATATTGCGTTACCAGTAATTGTAATAATTGTTTTTAATTTTTTTTCAGTTCACCAAGTGATTCACCAATGTCAAGAATGGCTGCGGCTAGATATTTTCCTACCAGTAATGGGTAATTATCATGATTAAAGTTTAATTTATTGAAAACTTAGACATTGGACATCAAGATTTTACATAATGTTTGTATATTTTAGAGACTTACTGACACACAAGGCATTTTAATAACAAATTCTGTAATTGTTATGTGGACGCTAATCAATTTATGGTTTTTCTTCAAGGGGAGACTATTTTGTATCCCACCAATATAAAATTTGCTATTTTTAGGTACATTTTTTCAATTTAATCTTTGAACCATACCTTTTTTTTAAACTACGAATAACATCAAATTTTTACAAATTGTTTTCCACGTGTTTCGCATGTTACTAATTTTTGGAGCTTCTGAAGTAGTCATAAAAGTGTTGGTACATGTGAATATACTAGATAATTAACTGGTAAAAATTTCAGCCTGGTAGGTTTATTGGTTTCTGAGAAAAATGTAAATTAACGGGAAAAGATAAGAAACAAGAAGGCACAAATCAAAAACAATATGTACACAAACAAGTACATTTTCCATCAATAGTTGTTTAGAAAGCTGAACCAACAGCTGAGAGTATTAAAAACCGTGATGCAGATTTTTAAAAAACTGAAATTCTCTTTGCAATAATACGAGTAGTATAAAATTATGAATATGCCAACCACATTGGCGTAGTTGGTAACGTGCTCGCCTCTCATCATGGGGTCTTGGGTTCGAATCACACTCAAGCACGGCATATTTTCATACATTCCAAAAAAATTATTTCATCCTTCATTTTTCATAGTTACAACCCAACGTTGTCGCTAATGACCACTGTAGTTGATGGGACGTTAAATAAACAAAGAAAAAAAGTTATAAAAAATATTTGTTCTGTGTAATGTGATAATTTTTCTGTGTAAACCTGATAAAACCTTAATTTTTTCATAAAAAACAATTTTTTTGACGTAATTTAATGTTTTAATGTTTTTATGGTTTTTATGGTAGATGGTTTTTATGGTACAAATACCTTGGAACAGTCATTAATGAGGCATGGGATAACTCACAGGAGATCAAGAGTCGCATTGGTAGGGCTAGGAACATCTTTAGCTCTATGGGTGCAGCTTTCAAAAGTCATGATCTTACTTTGGGGACCAAACTGAGACTTCTGAGGTGCTATGTTTTTTCTGTCTTGCTGTATGGAGTGGAGTCCTGTACTCTAACAAAAGAAACGACCAACCGACTAGAAGCCTTCGAACTCTGGCTCTACAGAAGGATTCTGAAAATACCATGGACCCATAAAGTGACCAACGTTGAAGTTCTGCAAAGAATAAAGAAAACCACAGAACTTGTTAATATTGTGAAAGCAAGGAAGCTGCAATATTTGGGTCATATCATGAGGAATTCGCAACGTTATGAACTGTTACAACGCATCCTGCAGGGAAAGATAGATAGCAAGAGGAAGCCCGGTAGGAGAAGAATATCCTGGCTTGGGAACTTGTGAACCTGGTTCGGTAGGAGCTCCATGCAATTGTTCCGGTTGGCAGCGGATAAAGTCAAAATAGCCATGATGGTCGCCCACATCCGTAGCGGATAGGTACTCAAAGAAGAAGATGGTAGATCTAGGCCTAAACTATTGAAAAACATAAAAAACCAAAAATCAAAATTTTGAATTAAAACTATCGTGCTATCTCCCCTTAACGTGCCCTCTCCGACCGGAGGGTGGCAATCATGGCACCGCAGCTCTGAACAGCTACGCTGAGGTAAAACGAAACCAGTCGCCAAGATTCTTCTACCAAGAAATTCTTCTTCTTCCCTCATCTCTCTCCCCCTGAATCTTGCCTTGTATCATCAAGCAAAGTATTTTGTACCTTGGTCCACACATAATATGACCCAGGTATTACATTTTCCTTTTTGTCAGCTGTTTAACTCATGATTTTTGGAGACGAGAGTTTCTGGTTCAAATCCTAGCAAAGTTACTGCTAATGCATTATAAGTTGATGATTGTCAGCGAGATTAAGACTGGACAATGTGGGGGTTGGAAGTGCTACTATATGTGCTTTTCTAAATACATCATAGCGACAGCTCTAACCATGAACATCATGTTGCAGTTTTACTCTTACATTGATTTATTATGTTTACAACTAATCGTTTTATAAACATCCCATTGTATTATTTATTGATTCTTAATAATTATCCTAAATAATAAACATTCATTCTAAATAAGCCATAATACTATTCCTAAGCTATATTTAGTATCCTTTTTGATCATCAGCAGTAAACTGAATTACTGCACTCTGATATTTATAGTGATAGACTAGTTAGGCTGTGAGTTCCATCGATGCAAGCTTATTATCGTGAGTAATACTAGTTTTACGGTAATTTAAAAATGTTATTGTATTTTAGGGTTTTCAAATTTCATTATTTTCAGTAAAGTCATGTTAAACTGCAATTGAATTTTAAACAATTCACTTTCTTTAAATAATTACGTTATTCCTTACTTATTTAGTGCGACGGGTCATGAACTGAATTTTATTACTTAAGAATGGGAGCATTCTGGAACAAGTTTCTTCCTTTAAGTATTTGGGGTACGAGGTTTCTCCCATAGGTAGTTTTGATGTGGAGAATAAAGTAAACAAATTTAAGCATATTTGCGGGACAATCCACAGAACTTTAAAGAATAAGACAAGGAAGGAAACAAGACTGAAGTTCTATAAGACAATGGCAGTTCCAGTGGTGTTGTATGGGTGTGAGACCTGGGCGCTTACTAGGCGACAACAGAGTAGTTTGAGAGCTGCGGAGATGAGATTTCTCAGGGCTATAAAGGGATGCACATTAGAGGATAGGTTGAGAAGTGAGGATATACGACAGGAGTTAGGTATATACAGCTTGGAAGATAAGATGAGAGCCTACAGGAGTAATTGGTGCATACATTTGGAGCGCATGGGGGATCAGCGGTTTCCTCGCTTGGCTAGGTACTACAGACCCAAGGGAAAAAGAAGTGTGGGACGTCCGAGAAGAAGATGGTTTCCGGAACGGGCAGACGTGCCTAATCCTTGAAGTGAAGAAGAAGAAGAAGAAGAAGTGTTTGTAGTGGTTACATTTTGAGTTACAAGCTTGATACATGTCTTGTGCTTTTGGGTTGGCCGATGTAAGTAAGATAGATAGTATACTGTCCTTCGCATGATAGGCGCAATCGTCAACATGTAGCATGTTACCAGTAGTTATTTTAATACGGATTTGAATACTAGACAGTGGTTACCGGTGTACTTTGATGGTTGGGGTTCAATTAACCATACTCTTTCAGGAGTAGTCAGCCTGAGTCTGTACATGACCTCATCTACACGTAATACACATCATCCACATCTCATTGGGTCATGGGGTAGTTTATTTTTCTGAATTGAACAGACTGTAACGTACACACCTTAGGTATTTTAAAAAAAAATTATTTGTTCATTCCACTAAGCGTTAAGTAACAGTATTTAAAAACACTGTTTTTTGTTAAAAAATTTTGTTCATTCCAAACATAGTACCTACTTAACTTGAGCCACAAGTTTGCCTTTGGTTTTAACGAGGAGTAAAGGGAGGAAAGCATCAGTGTGAATGTGCGACTGCTTTGTATCAGTTCGCCAACACAATAACGTAAACTATACCCAGAGGACATACAGTATAATGCTGAACCTTTTGTAGGTTAACTGCACAAATTTTGTTTTTTTTTCATCCTGGAGACTCCAAAGGGAGTATACGACATATCAAGATAAAACTGATAAACTGAAAGTTTATCACCAATGATAAATTCATCACTTACCACCAAAAATTGTTTTTGCTACTGCTTACTTCAGTAGGCTTGTCATGAACCCTATTGAATCAAATTTAACACACAATGAAAAATAAAAAAATCAAACACAATGATAAATTCATCACTTACCAATAATTTCCTCCTGCCACTGCTTAACTCAGGAGGCTTGTCATGAACCCCTTTGTATCAAATTGTACACAATATTTGTTTAATTAAAGTTAAATACCAAAACTATTTAGAAAGGAATTCATGCACACTGTAAAATGTTTCATCAATCAAATATTGTTTTAGCTTTTTTGTAAAATGATTAAATTGTCACAACTTTTTAAACCTTGAGGCAATTTATTGATGTATTTTCTACCTGCATAATTTGGTTTTTGTTCAAACAATTTAGTGTTGTGATTAGCAACATAATAATCGATTCTGTTTCTTGTGTAGTGAAATAAAACCGTTTGTTACCGTAAACAGAAATGTCAGTGTCTTAAATCGAAATGTTCACAGTGCTGAACGAAGTCTAATATGCAATTTAATAAAATGTTGTGAAGTTGAAGCTAAACAAAAATACCTTTCGGTGCCTTTTAACAAAATCCATGAGCGAGCGGCTAACTATAGCCTGATTTTCGTAAGGAGAGCACTGGGCAAAATGTGCATCTGCATTAGTATAGTCTTGTATCTACTGCAATAGTGCAACGTATGTAGTCAACAATGGAACAGCATGCCTACAAAATACAATGGGTGTTGTTAATTTTTATCAATACTGACTGTACATCTTACTGTAGGTCGGAGGGGTATGCAGGGTCCAAGTCAAGTATTCTCATGCGTAGTCCAACGCTCACAGCAATTAGCTTGGCCTTTACTGTGATGTTTCTCTTTCCACTATTCAAAAAGAAAGAAGTTAGAGACAGTAAAGAAGATAATTCTTTATCAACAGTTTGGTTGACATCTGGTAAAAAAAGGAAACGGCCAGAATATAGGAATGCCTCATTGGACGGCTTTGACAGAAATTGTGGTTGTCAAAATCATGAAGGGTATTTAAATAAATAAGAAAGTGTTACTGCCATGTGAAAAGTTATTACCGGTTTTAAAATAAAGGCTAAATTTTAGTTGGAAATCTTGTACGTTAAAGAAAATGGGATTTAAAAGGTATCAGTCACAACGAATTATATTAATTGAATGGCAACATATGGTTAACAAACGGTGCAATGGTACGGTAGTAAAATATTATAACACTTAGGATCTCTAAGGTCCGTTTCGAGATCTGGGTAAATTAAATAATTAACACATTAAAGTTTAAAATTACAAGTATATATTACAACTAAAATTTTCAATTAAATAAGCGACTAAAAACTACAAGTAAATTACAATTAAATTACTTAATATAAATTACTTAATAAATTAAATTACTTAATATAAATTACTTAAATTACTTAATTATAATTAGCTAATGCAATGAATAACTTAAACAATTTACTAATTTACTACTTGCAAAAAAACTATACAGAATAAAATAAAAGTTAAACTATAGACAGTTATTCGCAGTAACCTTAACCTCTTTTAACTTACCGGTAATAGTCACTTCAGTCAGAAGTTTGCCCTTGTTCGCAATGAGGGGTAAAGGGGGGGAAAGCATTAGTGCGCATGCGCGACTGCTTTAATTTCAGTACGACAAACATAACAACTTATACTATACCCAGAGCATATACAGAATATTGCGGAACCTTTTGAAATTAACTGTACGAATAAAACTGTTTGTTATTGTAAACACAAATATCAGTTTCTCGAAAACGTGGTCGAACTATTCACAGCACTGAACGCAATGTAATAAAATATTGTGAAGTTGAAGCTAAATAAAAATGCCTATCCGTGCCTTTTAACAAAAGCCGTAAGTGAGTGGCTAACTACTGTGATGTTTCTCTTTGCACAATTCGAAAAATAAAGACGGAAATTAAGGACATAAAGAAGCTATTCTTTAACAGTTTTGTTGACACCTGGTAAAAATAAAACGGTTATGTAGATACTAGAGAGACTGATAATTAAAACACTGATGACAGCAATAATAAAGATGGCAATTCATTCGTAATTACAGTAAATCAAACATTTCTAGTCATGTAATTACACATGACACAGCTTACAAAATGTATATATAAACTGCACAGTAGTGAAATGTATGAGTACTGTCTGACTGTTGAGTTTGGCAGCAATGCAAATATTTCACCACCCTTCCTCACAGCCCATCCATACGCAAAAGGCAATCTCGTGACTTCAGTATCTATATGTGCTTTGGAATATGCTCACTCAATCACAGACAAAACGTAACTATCTCTGGACCATAAACAACCCAGCGCTTTTATTAGCAGGCTAATGGAGAGTTCAAGAAAAGACAGAGATTTTCGATATAATAATAAAATATAAAATCCTTCTGATGGCTTCTGGATAAATCTTAACAACACTGTAAACAAACTATGATTGAATAGAAGGTGTTGTAAAAAGAAACAATTATCTAAAAAGGTAATCACCCGATTGTTTCACAATAGTTATTCAATAATAGACCCCTACCTGATTATATTTTTATTACTATTTATTTATGTACTTTAATATTTATAAATTCTCAGTCCCCCTAGTAAACTCTCGAATATTTTTTCTTTTTCAGTATTGTTAAAATATAGTGTCTCACTGTTGGGGTTGGCAGCACTGTTAGATTTTCTCTTCCCTTCCTTATAGCCTATTCATATGCAAAAGGCATTCCCGTGACTCAGTACCTATAATCTGGGAATTCATAGTTCATCTGGAGGGTGTTAGGCGGGCTCACTTCTCTCTACACACTCCATTTTAACAACCAAATGGCTTCTTTTTGGGGCTACCATTAGCCCCGACAAGCTGTGTATACGCTGCCAACCCTGAGGATATGGTAGTAACCCGGCAACAGGCATGGCGCCAGACTTGGATTTTATCTCACCCAGGGCAGAGGCACGGG
Source organism: Catonia carolina (assembly GCA_035578175.1). Lineage (NCBI taxonomy): Eukaryota > Metazoa > Arthropoda > Insecta > Hemiptera > Achilidae > Catonia > Catonia carolina. Next base: position 7,636,111 of record JAQMRL010000009.1, read on the forward strand.
AGGTTCTATCTGGACTATCGGTTGTCTGTCTCTATCTGGTCCTATCTGGACTATCGGTTGTCTCTGTTCTTATTGGCTCAATAAAAACTAATGACTGTTAGGGGACTTACCCAAGTACCGTTAAGAACACCCATCGGCATTGGTACTGTTACGCCTCCCACAAAGGGCGAGGATAACAAAAGCTTAAAAAAGAAAAAGGAAGCAGGAAACAGTGGTTGCTGCCATGAAACTTTTTACAAAAAGTATGAATTTAAAATATCTGAGTGACACAAAGCATGACAGTATTAGAATGACGACACTACATTACACGACAAAAGTTAACTTAAAAGTGAACGGTTGTGGCCAACACAGCAAGAACAAGTTGAGCTTCCAAAACTAAACACCAAAGCATGTCACCAATCAGGCACATACTGCTACAAAGAGATCGCGCAAAAATTAGATACAGTAGCTACAAACTACAAATATAACTACGACAAAAAAACATATGTTATAGTACCCACAACTTTCAACGATTCAGATGGAATGGCTCTTTGTCAGCTACGCTTAAGAAGGAAGCATGCACAAGCAGATAAGACTGTCCCTACCCATAGCAATGTTACTTCTTCTTCTTCTTCTTCTTCACTTCCAAGGATTAGGTTTCTTGAACCTGTTCCGGTACCCATCTGTTCCTCGGTCGTCCTATATCTCTTCTTCCTGTAGGTTTGTAGTTTCTGGCGGCTTTTGGTATTCTCTCGCCTGGCATGCGATTCAAATGGCTGCACCATCTCTGTTCCTGTTCTGCTTGATTCTGTCTAGCAACGGTAAAGCATTCAGTGTTTTTCTAATTTCTTCATTTCGTAGCCTATCTCTTCGGCTGCATCCATATACACTTCGTAAGAATCTCATTTCTGCAGCCTGGATTTTGCTGTCTACCTTTTTCGTATGTATCCAGGACTCACTGCCATACATCAAAGTAGGGACAGCAATTGTATCGTAAAACTTAAGTCTCGTATCTTTTCTTGTTTTCCGTTTCAGATGTTTATGTATATTACCACAAATGCTTTGAAATTTAGATAGTTTGTAAAGCACATCTTTGTCAAAGTCATACGAAACATCATTACCAAGATATTTGAAATGAGAGACTTGTTCAAGCACTCTTCCTTCTAATTCTATTTTAGTTCTTACGGTGTATTTTCCTTTAAATGCCATAGTTTTAGTTTTTGTCTGCGATATTTTCAAATTATATTTCTCAGACATTTTGTCCAACCTAAAAACCGCTTTCTGTAACTCGTCTTCGCTTTGTTGTATTAATACCAAGTCATCTGCAATGTTACTGTAACTGAAAATCCAACAACAAACAAGTGGGTATGGAAATCCACCCCGTAGGGCCCCCACCTCCCTTACAACTCATGTCGACCAGGCTCCCCTGGTCCCATTTGATGAGTAACCGGTGCAGGCTCTCAGGAGACACTGTTACTACACATTACATGCACTAACGGCTGAGCCCATTCATCCCTACCTGTAGTGTATAGAGTAGCTGTACCGCTAATTTTATGGGTAAACAACATGTAGTCTTCCGTTTACCCACATTTTTTACTTTCTCTTGCCTATATGAATATATAGGAAGGAAAGTATTGTTTTCATGTCGATTTTAAGAAATCGAGTTTTCACCGGATCTATACGTTTTCAGACCCCCTGAACCCAAAAAACATGTTTTTAGCGATTGGTCTGTGTGTGTGTCTGTGTGTGTGTGTGTCTGTGTGTCTGTGTGTGAACAGAATATCTCAAGAACGGAACATTGTACGAACTTGAAACTTGAAACTTAAGTTACATACCACTACCGGACGCGACACGAACATTTTCATCAAAATCGGTCAACCGGAAGTAGTAGTTTATTCGTATAATTTTTCACTTTTTTGCGATTTTCTCAAAAACTGGTGCTACGATTTTTTTTAAAATCGCCTATTTTACTCAATTTTTTATTCTCTACAAGATAGGGTAGGCGCCATGTTTGCTGAAATTCTCGGTGAGGCTGTTTTCACGTAAAAACGTTGTTTTTTTAAGATTACGGCTTTAATATAAATTTTAGCGCAAAAACTTATATAATAAAAGTTGTAGAGAATTTAAAAACCTACAACTTCTGTTTCAAACATTTTTTTGTATAACGCTTAGTTTAGCGGTAATTTGCGATTTTCTGTTTTTTTTCTCACGAAAACGTGAGAAAAATCGATTTTTTTAACATTTCGGTCTTAGTATGCATTTTACGACAAAAGTGTATATAATAAAAGTTATAGAAAATTAAAAGATCTACAACTTTTGTTTAGAGCATTTTTCTCTACAGAGCCTAGTTTAGCGTGAAAGCGTGATTTTCCGTATTTTTAAGCCAAACTGAGTTAGATTGTCATTTTGCGTCATTCACTCATGATTAAAATAAGGTTATGTTTTTGAGGTTAGTTTTTGTTTATTTCTAATATTTTATTAATAATGTTAGGTTTATTATTAATCATTTGCATTGGCAAGAGAAAGTTGTGTGAGTGTTTCACACCAGATTTTTCTTTATTGGAATTTGATTGAGATTTACTTAATACCACTCTTTCTTTCTTAACAGCTTCCTGAGATCAGATGATTATTTGAGAGCGCAAACACCACCACAACCCACACGCAGGTAAAATAAAATATAATTTATTTCTAATTTCTTTAAATTTATTTCAGAAATCCTTATATACAGAGTGATTCTAAATTACAGTAAAATAATATAGTACATGATTGTTTTTTTTTGTCATCAGTCTCTCGACTGGTTTGATGCAGTTCTCCAACCTGTTCTATCTTGCGCAAACCGTTTCATATCTACATACCTGTAACACCCTACATCTTTTGTAGTTTGCTTTATATACTCTAATCTTTGCCTCCCTCTGCAATTTACTCCCTTAATATTACCCTCCATTATTAATAGCCCAATACCTGGATGTCTTAGGATATGCCCCACTAGTCTATCCCTTCTTTTGGTAAGATGCTTCCATGTACTTCTTTTTTCATCCACTCGCCTAAGAACCTCTAAATTACTTATTTTTTCCACCCACCTAATATTTAACATTTTCCTATAACACCACATTTCAAAAGCTTCTATCCTCTTCTTTTCTACAGTCCCTATCACCCACATTTCACTTCCGTATAATGCTACACTCCAAACATAGTGTTTTAAGAAATTTTTCCTAATCTTGACTAATGTTTGTAGTCAGTAAGCTGTTTTTCATTTCAAAGACTTTTCTCGCTTGAGCAATTCTACTCTTGATATCACTTGTGCTTCTACCATCCTTTGTTATTTTACTCCCTAGATAGCAGAATTCCCCAACTTCCTGTATGTTTCCGTTGCCTAGTTTTAAATTTCCCATCTCTTCTAAACCACTCTTGCTGCTGCACAAGACACGTGATTGTAGAGCTAAAAATAAGAAAAAATGTTCATATAAACATACTAGCATGTCCCATCGTGAATTCACATGCGAAAAATGGTGTAATCAGTTTTTTAAATATGCAACAGAAATTGTGTAGCTGCTAGATCAACTGTATTCTTAAACGTAAATACACACACAATGTTTTGATAAATTCCCCCGAGTAAGTCTCTCACTAGTCTACCCTTTCAATAACCTAGTGTAGCATGCACAGACGTGCATGCACACACACACACACACACACACACATACGACGTTTTTATCATTTCCCCCGCGTATTTCTCTCCCCATCATCAAACCCCTTCATTTACTTCAACAGCAATACGTAGCCTATTTACATGTACACACACATACATATTTATGAAAATCTCATTAGGGTCCTTACGGTTATCATTTTGAAAATTTTAAAAGAAATTGTTGCGGTGAATATAAATAAGAACATGCTGTCAATATTTCATGAAAATCCATTGAGTAGTTTTGGAAATAAGCCTGCACAAAAAAAGCACGCTTTGTCTTTATAATATTAGTAAATTTTTTTGTTTTTCTTTTTTGGTTTAAAGTCCAACTGTTCTGCAATTATTGCTAATGCAGATGGTGAAGGATGAAATGATTTTTTTTGTTACGTATGAAAATATGTCGTACCTGAATGGGATTCGAACCCAAGACCGCATGATGAGAGGCGAGCATGTTACCAACTACGCCAGTGCGGCCGGCAATATTAGTATAGATGTCCACAAACGCTTCATTAGCAAGTTATAGCTAGCGAAAAATTTCAGTTCCTCTGGTGAAATACAGTAATATTAAATTTTTGGGGGCTACTTTTTGCAACAAATATAGTGAATTTATATGAAAAATCCCCTAAAAAATTGAATAAAACCAGTTTGGAAGCTGTAGTATAAGCAGTTTTTGAGAAAAAGGATGAAATCTTTATCTTGTGCCTTTGAAATGAAAAACAGCTCACCGACTACAAAATATGTTGACTTACAGATTAGGAAAAATTTCTTTAAACACTATGTTTGGAGTGTAGCATTATAAATGAACGAAACGTGGGTGATAGGAGTTGTAGAAAAGAAGAGGATAGAAGCTTTTGAAATGTGGTGTTATGGGAAAATGTTAAAGATTAAGTGGGTGGACAAAATAAGTAATTTAGAGGTTGTTAGGTGAGTGGATGAAAAAAGAAGTATATGGAAACATTATCTTAGTAGAAAAATACTGTCTTCTATGTTTGATACCCAATAAATTTGCCCATAACAGACAGATGGAGTGTCAAATTATTTACACTCAATCTGTTAGTTGCAGGGCTAAAATAAATAGTTCTGCTTCTTATAATGTGGTCAGCCAATTAAATGACTGAATCTTTAAGAACAGAAGAGGTAGAGGTGTAAAAGACACTAATCAGAGTTATCTCCTCTGAAAGTAATGGATTTCATTATGCAGCCAGACCCTGGGGTGAATGAAGTGAAGGTATCATTTGCAGAGTGGAAAATATGTGCTTTTCAGAGGGCCCGGCATGCTGATAAGTGTACTTTTCCATTCAGTGAGTTGTGGCTATGGTAAACCACCTCACTCCTCGATTTACTTAGTAAAACCTCTACAGGTTCAAACCAGCCTAAAGGGGCTGATGACCTAAACAACAACACCCAGTAAATAATGACTTAATAACAATAATATAACAACTAACGATGATAATAATAGCTAATAACTTTGTTAAATGACCGATAAACAAATTATTTTTCCCCAACAAAAATTGTAGAGAATTTCATTCTGAAAGCAAATATGTAAACAATGTAAATTAAATGTAAATAAAAGTCTAATAAAATGGACTTTTATGTAGTACACTGCATAGCTGTACTTTAACGTTTTATGAGAAGGGAATGGAATAATTCATTAATAAAAAAACATACTCATACATTTTTGTATGAAAAGTTTTATTTTTATATGAAATAAAGATATCTAAATGACATTAAAATCATACCAAAAGACTAAAAATGATGTTCAAAATGACCTCCGTTGATTACAATACATTGTAAGTTCTATTGTGTTGCGTTTAGTTTTCAGTTCTGACGCTTGACAGTGTATTTTTGAAATGAGATAGATAAAAGAGAAACTTATTTGTGCAATTCAAATCTATCCAGAAATTCCCAAAAAAATCACCTTATAACCTTATAATGCATTCCGCAGCTTGAAATTAATTATATTTTATATAATGAATTTACTTCATGAAAATTAATAAGAACAAAACAAAAGTGTTGTGCAGCAGCAAGAGTGGTTTAGAAGACATGAAAAATTTAAAAGTAGGCAACGAAACCATACACAAAGTTGGAGAATACTGCTATCTAGGGAGTAAAATAACAAAGGATGATAGAAGCGCAAGTGATATCAAAAGTAAGATTGCTCAAGCTAGAAAAGCCTTTTAATTGAAAAACAGCTTACTAACAAACATTGATTTACAGATTATGAAAAATTTCTTAAAATATCATGTTTGGAATGTAGCATTATACGGGAGTGAAATGTGGGTGATAGGGGCTGTAGAAAGGAAGAGGATAGAAGCTTTTGAAATGTGGTTTTATAGGAAAATGTCAAAGATTAGGTAAGTGGACAAGATAAGGAATTTAGAGGTTCTTAGGCGAGTGGATGAACAAAGAAGTATATGGAAACATCTTACCAGAAGAAGGGATAGGCTAGTGGGGCATCTGTTATGACATCTAGTTATTAATCTATCAATAATGGAGGGTAATGCTCCCTAATGGTGGAACAATATCTTGCAAATAACAATGTAATCACTCTGGAACACCCGCCAATATTCTTCTGATCTTGCACCACCGGATTTTTACCTGTTTCCACAACTGAAAATGACAATGAAGGGACATTGTTTTGCTGATTCTTTAGAAGTGATGGAAAATGCGATGAAACAGTTGATAGAACTTTCAAAAAATTGCTTTCAGGAGTGTTTCCAACGATTGTATGAACGGTAGAATAAGTGCGTGGATGCAGGAGGAGAGTATTTTGAAGGAAAATAGGATTAAAATGTCATATTTATTTATTTATGTTTTTTTTTTGCGCCCTGGAGACTCCAGGAGGAGTATAGGACATGTCGTCAGATATAACACCTGAAATACATATAAGAATCACACAATGTATCACTACTATTAAGAAAGAAATTCTTGTACGCTATAAAAAGTTTCACTGATCAAGTAATTTTTCAGATTTGTTTTAAAGGAATTCAAATCCTCACAACACTTTAAAGATTGGGGTAATTTATTCATGAATTTTCTCCCTGCATAAGTAGGTTTTTGTTCAAACAATTTTGTGGAGTGATTAGCCACATAATATTTATTCCTGTTTCTCGTGTTATGATTGTGAACATTGAAATTCTGCATAAAATTATTTTGCCTAACTTGCATAATCACCTCAAAAATATAGAGGGAGGGAACTGTAAGCAATTTAAGCTCCTTAAATAGTGGCCTGCATGAGGTTAACTGGTTAGCTCCCACCATACACCTAATAGCTTTCTTTTGAATTTTAAAAACCCTATTTATATTACCCATGCTAGAATTACCCCATACTAAAATACCATAACTCATATCCGTTATGGTATTTATGTTTTTCCGTTATGGTAGACAGAATGAGGCCATGATAAGCTGCCATTAGTAATTTTTTATCATTTAATCTGACAATTTGTTTTAGTGCAAATACCCCAGATGATATTTTACTACAAACTTGATTGATATAGAAGTCCCAAGACAAAGATCTATCTAGAGATACGCCCAGGAACTTCACTGTTTCTACATGCTCTAAACTATTATTATGAATAAATACATCCACTTCTCTACTTTCTTTAACGTTATGTTTATTTTTACACTGCAAGTACTGACACTTTTTCCCATTAACTGTTAATAACATTTGATTCAAGAACTGTACTACGGACTCTGTGTTAACATGTGTATTTACTTCAAAAATGTATTACTTCAATGTATACATTGGAGCAATTTATTTATTAAGTATATTTATTATATATATAATATAATTTATTTATTAAGCAATTTCCCATTGCTTAAAAAAATAAATATTAATACAAAATAAATGTTAATTTCCTTAATTATACTTTGATAATCTAAAAACTATTTATTTTAATTCGCGGTGGGGAAATTAATCCACCCAACTATGGTTTCCCATGTTCAATGGTAGATCAATTCAGTGCTTCTACTGCAACTACTCTACTACTGTTATCTATTAGTGTGTTAATAATTACAACTACATGTTTGTTACTTAAATACTAATTAAACTACTGACATTTTTATTAAAAAATAATATGCTGGTATATAATTACATGTACAAATGAAAAACAATATAATATGCAAGACAAAAGAATTTATTTAAAACTAGCAAACTAAAATTGAAACCGGTAGCCAAGCTCACAAAATTATATGTTTCCTGGAGTACCCATTTTTTCTATAGCGCCTTTCCCTACTTCCAATACCCAAATGGTTACTGCTTTTTTATTCCTTATGATGTCCGGGATATTTTTAATTTGTAGGGGAAGCAGATTTAGCAGTTTGGGCACTAAATAGCAGAAATGCGTTTGGTATAAAGTTTTTGAGGTCTTGTGTAAAAGTAAGAGGTCCTTGTTCCTGGTATTATAATGGTGTGCTCTTGTAGTAAAATCGTTTATATTTTTATACGCGAAAATGAGAGCTTCTCTTGCAAATATTCGACGAATGTCAAGTATGTTGAATTCTTGAAATATACTTTCAATCAATTTTTATTATCCAACTTTACGTACTGAAAATATGTTTAATTAATATGTGTATAAAGCAACATGAAATGACGGTCCTTGAGAGAAACTGCAGGATGAGCGATGTAAACAACTATTAAGTATACCGCAGTGTAGACATCCATAAACTATGATATGCTTTCAATATGTGAATATGTTGTGGAAGTAAGCTGCGCTGTGCAAGTACCCTAAGGCTGGCGCTGTAACATGATTATGCAAATTATTTTATTAAACATCCTATGTAGGATTTTACAGGATTACCAAAATTACATAAAAAAGAAATACCAATTAGACCTTTAATAAATTTTAAAACTGCACCTAATTACTTACTAGCTAAAACAATAGATAAAATTTTACGGCAGAAAATTAAATTAAATTACAAATACAATATTAAAAATGGTTACAATTTAATAGAAAAAATAAAAACAATAAAAGTAAGTAAAGACACAAAGATGGTATCATTTGACATAGCTAACATGTATACAAATATACCCATAAAAGAAACACTAAATATAATAAATTAAAAATTAAAAAGTAATGGGGAAAACAATAATATAATAAATAAAATATGTACAATAATAAGAAATATTTGTAACCAAAATTATTTTACATTTAATAATAAATTTTATAATCAAACAGAAGGACTAGCTATGGGTTCTCCATTATCTGCCATACTATCAGAAATTTATATACAAGAATTTGAAAACATAATTGTAAATAATATATCACACACGCACACAACATTTTACTTTGGGTAAGATATGTAGATGACATTTGGTAATTTATAATGAAAAAATAAAGGGTGAACATAATATTATAAATAAAAAATTGAATAATTACTATGAAAAACTTAAATTTACATGTGAAGTTGAAAAAGATAAAAACATAAATTTCCTAGGTATAAAAATACAAATAATAAATAATATAATAGAAACTGACATATATAGGAAACCACATGTTACAAATAACACAATAAACAGATTTTCAAATCACCCATGGGATACATAATATAAACACATACAATAACATGATACACAGAGCATATATATACACATATAACAATAAAGAAAGATTTAATAAAGAAATAAATTATATTAAAGAAATAGCAAGAAATAACGGTTACAATAATATTTTCATAACAGATTAATAAATAAATATTTACATAAAATCAATCAGAAAAAAACACAGCTATTACCATTAAACAATAAAGAAGAAATAAACAAAAATGGTAATAAATACAATACATATAATTACATAAATCATAGAATACATAAAATTACCAATATATACGATAAAAATAAATACAAAATAGCATATAAACCCCAGTTTCCTATAAAATTTATTTTACAAAAACATAATATTAAAGCAAATGTAAATGATAAAGAAAAAGAAAATAATCAATTTAATTCATGTGGAATTTATAAAATTAAATGTAATGAATGTAATGAAATATATATCGGTAAAACCACCAGATCTTTTAAAAAACGGTTTACAGAACACTATTCTAACTATAAAAAAGGAAATCGAAAATTCTCTAATGTAACTGAACACATGATAAAAAATAAACACAATATGTCGAATATAAAAAATAATCTAGAAATATTAGAAATAAATAACAAACAAAATGAAATTGAAATTCTGGAAAAATATTATATTTATAAATACAATAGCAGGGAGAAATTAATGAACACACAAATTGAATACGACAATCAACTGATTAAGTTGGCAAGACTGTTTTAAATATAAGAATTGACTATTCCTTATCTACCATGGTAGGAGCAGGAAGTTTTAAATTTTGACTTGTAATAAATTTTAATTTAGTGAAGATGTGTACAAGATACACGAAAGCGCTATAAACATTGGTAAGTGTTTTATGTTACCGTATTCTGGTGGTTAGAAAATATATATTTCAATTTCAAGATTATGCAAATATGTTTTCCCTGTTTCTCTATTAAATAAATTTAATGGTTGTATTTTCTGAAAAGTTTTCCAAGTCCAGATCCAAATGCTTTACAAACGGCAAAAGTAGAGTCGCCATTTCAAACCGTTGACAGGTAAGAATACAAGATATCTTTTCGAGCACTGTTGTTGTTTAGGTCATCAGCTTAAAGGCTGGTTTGAACCTCTAGAGGTTTACAAAGCAAAATGAGGAGTGACATGGTTTATTATGCCTTCCTTACTTAGTGGAAAAGTAACTAATGCGTATCAGCATGCCAGGCTCTCCGAAAAGTATCTCCTTTCCACTCTGCAAATGACACCTTCACTTCATTCATCACAGGGTCTGGGTGTACAATGAAATTCATGACTCTCAGAGGAGATTACCGTGATTATTGTTTTCTACACCTCTACCTGTTTTGTTGTTAAATGTTTCAGGATGAAGCAGATTTTTGATGACAATTTTAACAAAAAAAATTTAAGCTGACACAAGAGGAAGAGCAATTAGTTTGAATATATAACTAATTAAATCCTCAGACTGCCCTCTTTCTAAATTAATCAGCCAGTTGGTTACTTTTCTTTTGTATATTTGAGGAGTTACATCAGTCTTTCGGATAGCCTCTGGTAAATTAAGGTATGTGATTGAGGCTATATAATGTGTTGCAGTGCTGTTAACAGTTTTATGCCATCTAGGGGCTTGATATATAATACGGGTTACGCTCCGGTATGATAATTATGAGTTATTTTCTGTAGTACAAAAAGTTTATTAGATCTTATGTACATCTTATGTATTGGTTGAAGGCTTGAACACCATTTTCATCCCCTTATTAGGTGATATTATTTTTAATCCAAAAAAGTTACCCCTTAATAGTTTGCCAAATGTACCCCTAAGGGGTTGGAAAGGGTAAACTCTTTAATATTTATAAATTTCAAACTAACATGTCTATTATTATTTATTTAAATTTTTTACTTTCTCTTGCCTATTTGAATATATAGGAAGGAAAGTATTGTTTTCATGTCGATTTTTCGAAATCGAGTTTTCACTGGATCTACACGTTTTCAGACCCCCTGAACCCAAAAAATATGTTTTTAGCGATTGGTCTGTGTGTGTGAACAAAATATCTCAAGAACGGATCAACGTACGAACTTGAAACTTGAAACTTAAGTTACATATCTACTACCTGACCCGACACGAACACTTTCATCAAAATCGGTGAACCGGAAGTAGTAGTTTATTCGTGTCATTTTTCAATTGTTTTGCGATTTTCTCAAAAACTGGTCCTACGATTTTTTTAAGAATCGCCTGGTTTACTCAATTTTTTATTTTTTACAAGATAGGGTAGGCATCATGTTTGCTGAAATTCTTGGTGAGGCTGTTTTTACGTAAAAACATAGTTTTTTTAAGATTACGGGTTTAATATGCAATTTAGCGCAAAAATTTATATAATAAAAGTTGTAGAAAATTTAAAATTCTACAACTTTAATTTCAAACAGTTTTTTGTATAACGCTTAGTTTAGAAGTAATTAGCGATTTTCTGCTTTTTTCTCACGAAAACGTGTGACAAATCGAATTTTTTTTAAGATTTCGGCCTTACAATGCATTTTGCGACAAAAGTGTATATAATTAATTTTATAGGAAATAAAAAGATCTAAAACTTTTATTTATAGCATTTTTGTCTACAGAGCCTAGTTTAGCGTGAAAGAGTGATTCTCCGTATTTTTAAGCCAAAGTGAGTTCGATTTTCATTTTGCCTCTTTCACTCATGATTAAAATAAGGTTATGTATTTGAGGTTAGTTTTTTTTTATTTCTAATGTTTTATTACTGTTAGGTTTATTGTTAATTATTCGCATTGGCAAGAGAAAGTTGTGTGAGTGTTTCACACCAGATTTTTCCAAATCAAACCAAACACTGATTAAAATATTATTGAAATAAAATAAAGTTATACCCAGGTTAAGGCGAGACAAGTAGCTAGTTTTTTCATAAATGAAATCATTAATATCTGTATTTTATTTTATTTTATTTTGTCGCAGTTCTCTACCAGAAGAAAGGGAAAAACGATATTTTCATCCAGATACTCTAGGAGGTCAAGTGTTCAGGTATGTATTCATACTCATGTAACAAAAATTTTATTTATTTGTTGTGGAGATAATGGATCTGAAGATAGCAAACGGACAATATAGCTTACGAGATCAAGACGAATTGTACAAGGAAAATGAACGATTAGAAAATAAAGACTCAAATTTTATAGACGCCTGTATAGAATGGATGACAACCAATTGACAAACTTATTTTTCAGACACCAAACAATAGAGCTAAGGTATCAGATAAATGGTTTTTTGTCGTTTAGGTCATTAGCCGAAAAGCTGGTTTGACCTGTAGAGGTTTTACTAAGTAAAACGAGGAGTGAGGTAGTTTACAATTGCCTTCCTTACTGAGTGGAAGAGTACGCTAATCAGAATTCCGGGCCCTCTGAAAAGCACATATTTTCCACTCTGCAAATGACACCTTCACTTCATTCACCACAGGGTCCACCTGTATAATAAAATTCATTATTTTCAGAGGAGATAACTCTGATTAGTGTATTTTACACCTCTGCCTCTTCTGTTCTTAAACGATTCATTTATTTAATTGGCTGACCATGTGATAAGAAACAGAACTATTTATTTTAGCCCTGCAACGAACAGATTGAGTGTAAATAATCTGATACTACTTGTCTGTTATGGGCAGATCCGTCATCTATATAGAATTGTTTTATGTAAAAATAATAATGATTTTTTTTTTTTTAACGTCCAACTGTTCTGCAATTACTGCTAATGCAGACGGTGAAGGATGAAATGATATTTTGTAACGTATGAAAAAATGCCGTGCCTGAATGGGATTCGAACCCAAGACCGCATGATGAGAGGCGAGCACGTTACCAACTGCGCCAATGCGGCCGGCAAAATAATAATGAAATTAAAGTTATATAGTCACTTTAGTCACGAGCCCTTGTTTGCAATGAGGGGTAAAGGGGGAAAAGCATTAGTGCGCATGCGCAACTGCTTTAATTTTAGTACGACAAACATAACAACTTATACTATACCCAGAGAATATTGTACAGTATATCGCAGAATCTGTTGTAGGTTAACTGTACGGATATAACTGTTACCGTAAACAGAAATGTCAGTTTCTCGAAAACGTGGTCGAACTATTCACAGTGCTGAACGAAATATAATAAGCGAACGAAATGTAATAAAATGTTGTGAAGTTGAAGCTAAACAAAAATGCTTATCCATGCCTCTTAACAAAAGCTGTGAGCGAGTGGCTAACTATTGTGATGTTTCTCTTTTCACAATTCGAAATATAAAGAAGGAAGTTAAAGACAGTGAAGAAGTTAAGGGGAGCAGACCATTTTCATTACCCCCAGACTATACCTGCAATACTAACTTAGGTAAATTTTTTGTAAGAACCGTTAAAGCTACAAAGCTGAGCTTTGGCACACCTTTCTGCAGTACCTTTTTACAAATTTGTACCAGAGCTTTTTCATTTATCTTTATCCAATCTAAAAATGATTTTTATTCTCAAAAAATGTTCAAATGTAGCCTACACTTTTTATGAAAAAGACACCCAAAAAATAAAAACTCCAAAATTTTTGAAATACCTCAGGAGTAAATACACACCTTAGTACTTAAATGTAGTGTGCCAAATTTCACACTCTTAGATGGGATGATTCCTGAAATAAGTGTACCTAAAGTTAAAAAATACAATATGCGGAAAATGCGAATATAGTAAAAGCATAATACCGTAACATAAAAACCTATTACCAATTGGAACTTCCAAACAAAAACACACCAATATTTATCTTGCTTTACAGCTGATTCCTATGCATTCTAGAAATTGTTGTTTTTATGTGAACGCGATCTCCGTAATTTTAAAGCAGTAACATAATTATATTAATCTCAATTTACAAGAATGAAAAACGTGAAAAAATATTGAAATAAACACTACGTACCCCATCAACAATCTGATTCTCGTACTTTCTCGTACTTTCCTTAAGTCACAAAGCAATTTTAAGGGAAAATTTTACTTTGAAAACTCCAAAGTTGGTTTGCACAAACCTTGGTTTGCTAATTCTAGAGGCCCTAGAGAGTTTATTACTCTGATAAACAGAATAAAATCTGGTTACACTTGCTGTAGAGCACATCTGGCGGATAAAAATGTGATTGGTTCTGCCGCGTGCGACTGCGGCGTGGTCAGACAAGACTTAGACCATGTGCTTTTTGAATGCCCATTATTGTTTGAAGCTTCGGAGAGACTAAGACTCGACTTGTGGAGAACTGATCCTGGTATTGTATATGAAGTAAAAGATTTAATACGTAAAGATAACGAGCTTGCCTACAGGGAAATTTTTAAATGTATAAAAGAAAACAAAGTTGTAATTTAATAGCGCCCTCTCCTGTGGGAGGATTGGCGCGGCTTCTGTTCGCCTAATGGTTTTGATAGAGACTGTATCGTCTCTGGTGACCAAGTAACCAACTAAAAAAAAAAAAAAAACCCCATCAACATAAAAACATAATTTTTCTCAACAGAAAAAGCAACGAATGTCGTGTTATATATCAATTTAAATAGGGGAAAACGATCTATCAATATATTGTAAAATTGAAAAATCAATATTTTTCAATTATTAAAACCAGTCTGCTCCCCTTAATTCTTCATCAACAGTTTTGTTGACATCTGGTAAAAATAGGAAACGGTTAGGTAAATAAGGGTAACTAGTGAGACTTATAGTGAAGACGCCCGAGATAGTGATAGTAAAGAAGGCGATTCATTCGAAGAAAATTTTGTTTTAATGGAATAAGGTAATTAGAGTAAATTGAACATTTCTAGTCATATAATTAAGCTATAGGCAATATTATTACAGGTTACATTTATTTCTTATAAGGTTTATGAAGAAAAATTTTTCTCGGAATAAACCACAGCTTAAAAAAATGTATGTAAAAACTGCACGGTAGTGAAATGTACGAATAGTGTCTCACTGTTGAGGTTGGCAGCACTGTCAAATTTTCACTTCCCTTCCTCACAGCCCATCCATGCGCAAAAGGCAATCTCGTGACTTCAATGTTGTTGTTTAGGTCATCAGCCGAAAGGCTGGTTTGAACCTCTAGAGGTTTTACTAAGTAAAACAAGGAGTGAGATGGTTTAACATTGCCTTCCTCACTGAGTGGAAAAGTACGCTTATCAGCATGCTGGGCCCTCTGAAAAGCACACATATTTTCCACTCTGTAAATGACAACTTCACTTCATTCACCACAGGGTCTGGCTGTACAATGAAATTCATTACTTTCAGAGGAGATAACTCTGATTAGTGTCTTTTACACCTCTACCTCTTACCATGACCATGTGTCATGGTAACTGACTATGTCAGTTACCATGACATAGTCAGGTAACTGACTATGTGACTATGTGACCATGTGACAAGAAACAGAACTATTTATTTTAGCCCTGCAACGAACAGATTGAGTGAAAATAATTTGACACTCCACCTGTCTGTTTTGGGCATTCAGTGACTTCAGTATCTATACCTAAAAGAATTGCTGAGATTCTCTATTTTAATACCTTGTTATTACTTTCAAAATAATATTTTATAACAGAAATAATTTAATAAAATGGTATTACCATAGCGTATCTATACGCTATGGTATTACTGACAATATTTTGATTTAAATTTTATAAAATAATTACATAAATGCAGTCTATTTTTGACACTGATAGTCAGCTGTTTTATAACATTTTACAAATTCTACCCTGATTCAAAAATTATGGTCCCTGATATACCACTCACTTTTTCCTCAGTAAAAACTTAATTTTGTTCCAATATTAATAATATTTTGTTTTAATTTTCTAGTGGTTGGTATAGCTGAAGTTAAAATAAGCAAAGGTAACATTTTGGAAATAATGCAGTTCATTGTAATATTCTAAGATAAAAAATTAAAACAAAAGAAAATCTCAATTTTTGCTTCAAATAAAAATATTTGACTTCGTCAGTACAATTCGGACTTATGTATTTAAATATAGCCATATAAGAGGGGCGTTTTATTTCAACCTTCAATAGTCCATGAAATAAAAGTGAATTTAAAGGAAAAAATCTCGTGTGAAATACTCACAAAAATTTTTCTTGCCAATGCAAATAATGAAAAATTTATAATCTAACATTATTATTTTTTTTTATTCCTAATTTGTGTACGTTGCAATCTGTTCAATTCAGAATAATAACCAACCCGATGACCCAATGAGATGAGGATGAGGTGTATGATGTGTAAATGAGGTGTAGTCTTGTACAGACCCAGGTCGACCATTCCTGAGAGAGTATGGTTAATTAAACCCCAACCATCAAATTACACCGGTAACCACCGTCTAGTATTCAAATCCGTATAAAAGTAACTACCTTTACCAGGATTTGAACCAGGAACCTTCGTCTCCGAAAACCAGCTGTTAAAGAGCTGATTTTGGCGACGACTTTACCTCTAGACCAACCCGGTGGGTTATAACCTAACATTAATAATAAAACATTAGAAATAAACAAAAAACCAACCTCAAAAAAATAACCTACTTTTAATCAAGAGTGAATGATGCAAAATGAAAATTAACCTCAGTTTGGCTTTTTAATACGGAAAATCACTCTTTCACGCTATGCTAAGCTCTGTAGAGAAAAATGCTTAAAATAAAAGTTGTAGATCGTTTAATAGGCTATAAATTTAATTATAAACACTTTTGTCGTAAAATGTATACTAAGCCCAAAATCTTAAAAAATGTTTTTTGCAGATTTTTATGAAAACAACAGAAAATTACTAACTACCGCTACACTAAACTTTATACAAAGAAATGTTTAAAATAAAGGTTGTAGATTTTTAAATTTTCTTTAACTTTGATTCGTACAGTTTTGCCCTAAAATGCACATTAAATCCGCAATCTTAAAAAAACATTTTTTTTCTACGAAAGTACAGGCTCCCCAAAATTTCAGAAGACATGGCACTTACCCTGTCTTGTAGAGCATAAATTGTAGTAAATGAGCCGGTTTAAAAAAAATCGTAGGAGCGGTTTTTGAGAAATTTCACAAAAATGAAAATTGACGCCAAACAAACCTGTTTGCAAAACAGAACACCATATGGACAGATGAAAGGAGAAAAGCCTACAGCGATCCTTAGAATGTGGGCTTCTAAGAGCTTTCAGAAACGTCTAAATTCACCTCAAGTGGTTTAACATTACAAACTTTAAGGGTTTCTATGAAGAGCTAAAGCAGAACACCGCGTGAACAGAAGACAGAAGAAAGAAGGACCAAAATACAGTGAACAAATTCTGAGAATGAGAGGTACAAAAAGAGCTTCCAGAAACGTCTAAAGTAACTTCAATGGTCTAAAAAAAATATGGATTTTATGAGCTTCCATGAAGAGCAAAAACAGAACACCATGTGGACAGATGAAAGGAGAAAAGCCTACAGCGATCCTTAGAATGTGGGCTTCTAAGAGCTTTCAGAAACGTTTAAAGTCACCTCAAGTGGTCTAAAGTTACGAACTGTAAGGGCTTCTATGACAAGCAAAAGTAGACCACCCCGTGGACAGAAGAAGAACAAATATAGTGAACAAATTCTGAGAATGCGAGCTGAAAAAAGAAAAGCTCTAAAAGCTCAGAAAAAGTTCTAAAGTAACTTCACATGGACTAAAAAATATTACGGACTTTAAGGGCTTCCATGAAGAGCAAAAGCAGAACACTATATGGACAGATGAAAGGAGAAAAGCCTACAGTGAACGAATGCTTAAAATGTGAGCTGCAATGGGCTTTCAGAAATGTCTGTATTCACCTCAATTGGTCTAAAATTACGAACTTTAAAGGCTTCTATGAAAAGCAAAAGCAGAACACCGCGTGGACAGAAGAAGAACAAATATAGTGAACAAATTCTGAGAATGTGAACTGAAAAGAGAGCTTTTAGAAAAGCTCTAAAACCTCAGAAAAAGTTCTAAAGTAACTTCACATGGAGTAAAAAAAATTACGGACTTTAAGGGCTTCCATGAAGAGCCAAAACAGAACTCTATGTGAACAGATGAAAGGAGAAAAACCTACAGTGAACGAGCCTTAGAATATGGGCTGCTAAGAACTTCCAGAAACGTCTAAAGTCATCACAAGTGGTCTAAAATTACGAACTTTAAGGACTTCTATGAAAAGCAAAAGCAGAACACCCCGTGGACAGAAGAAGAACAAATACAGTGAACAAATTCTGAAAATGTGGGCTGCAAAAAGAGCTTTCAGAAACATCTAAAGTAACTTCACATAATGTAAAATTAGCCAAAAAAATTGTATATATTTTGACCTGAAGATATGTTGAAATTCGAGTATTGATTTTGATTTTTTTACTGATTTTTTTCTCACTTGTTTTAGAAAGTAGAGTCTTAAATAGAAAATATTAAGTATTCAATACGATACACTCTGATCCAAAATTAGCTCACCTTTAAAAAACTATAGTATTGAATGAAGCAGTAGAAGTAACTGATTTAGATTAATGGATGTTAAGTCTGGGTTGATTTTGTTCACGATAAAAACGCAATCCTTGTTCACAGAAACAATCAAATTAAATACGAGTAAGAGAGCAGTCTGAGAAAATAAAATTTCGTTTTTTTTCATTAGCGTGTTCTATTTATGGAATATATTGATAAAGTATTGTGCAAGAGTAAAATTTTTGTTCAGAATTTTTACTTTCTCTTGCCATATATGAATATACGGGAAGGAAAGTATTGTTTTCATGTCGATTTTTCAAAATCGAGTTTTCACCAGATATACACGTTTACAGATTCCTTGCACCAAAAAAAATGTTTTAGCGAATGGTGTGTGTGTGTGTGTGAACAAAATATGTGAAAAACGGAATATCGTACGAAGTTGAAACTTAAGTTAGTTACTACTAGAAGACCCGACATACCATTTTTATCAAAATTGGTCAACCGGAAGTAGTAGTTTATTCGTGTAATTTTTCACTTTTTTGCGATTTTTCAAAAACTGCTCCTCCGATTTTTTTTAAAAATCGCTCAATAACTAATTTTTTTATGCTTTACAAGATATGGTAGGCGCCATGTCTGCTGAAATTCTTGAAGAGGGTGTTTTCACGTAA
This sequence comes from Catonia carolina, assembly GCA_035578175.1. Classification (NCBI taxonomy): domain Eukaryota; kingdom Metazoa; phylum Arthropoda; class Insecta; order Hemiptera; family Achilidae; genus Catonia; species Catonia carolina. The sequence continues at coordinate 7,655,386 of JAQMRL010000009.1, forward strand.
AAAAATTGTTTTTTTAAGATTGCGGTTTTATTGTGTATTTAAGCGCAAAAATGTATAGACTATAATAAAAGTTGTAAACAATTTAAAATTCTACAAATTTTATTTTCAACATTGTTTTGTAAACGCGTAAAAAATCGATTTTTTTAAAGATTTGGGCCTTAGTATGCATTTTACGACAAACTTGTATATAATCAAATTTATAGCAAATTAAAAGATCTACAATTTTTATTCAGAGCATTTTTCTTTGCAGAGCCTAGTTTAGCGTGAACGAGTGATTTTCCGCATTTATAAGCCAAACTGAGGTTGATTTTCATTTTGCGTCTTTCACTCACGATTAAAAATAAGTTTGTGTTTATTGAGGTTAGTTTTTTTGTTTATTTCTAATGTTTTATTACTAATATTAGGTTATATTGTTAATTACTTGCATTGGCAAGGAAGTTATGTGAGTGTTTCACAGCAGAGTTTTGGTTCTTACATTGAACCGATTACAACATACACACATTGAGGGTGTAATTATTGAAATATTAGAGAGAAAGTGAGTACGGTATACACACCATTTATCGAAATTAAAACAAATCTTTTTTTTAATTTATTTATTTAACGTCGCATCAACTACAACGGTTATTAGCGACGACGTTCGGGTGTAACTGTTGTTCAATGGAGGATGAAATGATTTTTTGTAATGTATGAAAATATGCCGTGCCTGAGTGGGCTTCGAACCCAGGACCGCATGATGAGAAGCGAGCACGTCACCAACTGCGCCAATGCGGCCGGCAAAAACGAATCTTTGTTGGAAACTATTCGAAGATTACACGACTTGTATTCATTCAACCCACGTCAAGTGCGTGAACTGAATTGAGAACTTAATGTTATTTAGAATTGTATTATACGTAACATTAACAATGTTTAAAACAATTGAGAATAATAATGAAATCTACATTGCATTTATTATAGGTTGTCTACAAAATTCTGTGTAATATATTTTTTAGGAAATATTGTGCTGTATTCACCATGGTCTCTTTTACTTACGATTAAAATTTAAATAAATACTAAGTTTGTTTTTATATTTTTACTTTCTCTTGCCAATATGAATATATAAGAAGGAAAGTATTGTTTCCATGTCGATTTTCCCAAATCGAGTTTTCACCGGATTTACACGTTTTCAGACTACCTGAACCAAAAAAAAACATGTTTTTAGCGATTGGTCTGTGTGTGTGTGTGTGTGTGTGCGCGTGTGTGTGCGCGCGTGCGCGTGTGTGTGTACTAAATATCTCAAAACGGAACTTCGTGCAAACTTGAAACTTAAGTTACATACCACTACTGAACCCGACACGAACATTTTCATCATAATCGGTCAACCGGAAGTAATAGTTTATTCGTGTAATTTTTCACTGCTTTGTGATATTCTCAAAAATTGATCCTACGATTTTTTTAAAAATCGCCACGTTTACTAAATTTTTTATGCTCTACAAGATAGGGTAGGCGCCATGTTTGCTGAAATTCTTGGTGAGGCTGTTTTTTACGTAAAAAATTGTTTTTTTTAAGATTACGGGTTTAATATGCATTTTAGCGCAAAAATTTATATAATACAAAATGTAGAGAATTTTAGTTCTACAACTTTTATTTCAAACATTTTTTTGTATGATGCTTAGTTTTGCGGTAATTAGCGATTTTCTGTTTTTTTTCTCACTAATACGTGTGAGAAATCGCCTTTTTTAAGATTTCAGCCTTAGAATGCATTTTACGACAAAAGTGTTTATAATCAAATTTATGGAAAATTAAAAGATCTACAACTTTTATTTATAGCATTTTTCTCTACAGAGCTTAGTTTAGCGTAAAAAGAGTGATTTTTTCGTATTTTTAAGCCAAACTAAGGTCGATTTTCATTTTGCGTCTTTCACTCATGATTAAAATTAGGTTATGTTTTTAGAGGTTGGTTTTTTGTTTATTACTAATGTTTTATTACTAATGTTAGGTTATATTGGTCATTACTTGCATTGGCAAGAGAAAGTCGTGTGAGTATTTCACACCAGATTTTTCTTTATAAACAAAACTTTTAATAAATTATACACTATCTTATTAAGCGTGTGTTTTCGAAACAATTTTATTGAACAAAAACCATGCGAAATACTTTGTTTTATAAAAATAAGTTATTTTCGAAAAGTTTCAGTTACTTAAAAAATCTGGTGTGAAACACTCACACAACTTTCTCTTGCCAATGTGAATAATTAACAATATAGCTTAAAATTAGTAATAAAACATTAGCAATAAACAAAAAAATATAATCTTATTTTAATCATGAGTGAATGATGAAAAATGAAAATCTACCTCAGTTTGGCTTAAAAATATGGAAAATCACTCTTTCACGCTAAACTAGGGTCTGTAGAAAAAAATTCTCTAAATAAGTTATAGATCTTCTAATTTTCTATAAATTTGATTATAGCCTAGACATTTGTCCTAAAATGCATATTAAGGCTGAAATCTTTAAAAAAGATTTTTTGCACGTTTTCGTTAGAAAAAACAATAAAATCGCTAATTACCGCTAAATTAAACGTTATACAAACAAATGTTTGAAATTAAAGTTGTAGGGAGGAATTTAAATTCTCTACAACTTTATTGTACCAACACATTTTTGCGCTAAAATGCATATTAAAGCCGCAATCTTAAAAAAACAATTTTTTTACGAGAAGCACCCTTCCCAAGAATTTCAGCAGACATGGCGCCTACCCTATCTTGTAGAGCATAAAAAATTTATTAAACGAGGCGATTTTAAAAACCGTCGTAGGAGCCGTTTTTGAGAAAATCGTAAAAACGTTAAAAATGACACGAATAAACTACTACTTCCGGTTGACCGATTTTGATGAAAATGTTCGCGTCGGGTCCGGTGGTAGTACCTAACTTAATCCGGTGAAAACTATTTCGAAAAATCGACATGAAAACAATACTTTCCTTCCTATGTAGCCTAATCATATAGTCAAGAGAAAGTAAAAATATTAGATATGTTTTGTAAAATGGTTTTACAATCCGCATTTGCTCCTCTCTGCCGGAGGCTATTAAGTTATAGACGGACGGTATGTGTGTGTGTGTGTGTGTGTGTGTGTGTGTGTGTGTGTGTGTGTCCGCGCGCACGCGTGCACGCGTGTCTGTACGTTGGAGTGTACAGTGTGTTGGAGCTACACAGTTTCTGTTACATATTTATTTTAAAAAAAATGATTATACTTGTTTCGCTCGCGAAGCCGCGCGGGTTATGCTAATTATAAATAATAATAATAATAATATTAAAATACAATTATAATAATTATTATAAATAATAATAATATAATAATTATTATATATAATAATCATATAATAATAAATAGTATATAATAATGGATCAGGGAAGTTAAGGAGGACATGAACGGACTCCAAATCTCACTTGAGGACCTCAAAACAAAGTCCGGTAATTACCACAAGCTGAAGACCACAAGACTTGAACAGAAGAAACCGACGAAACGACAGAAAGTTGTGTATTCTGACAAGTAACGGCAGAGATCAGATGGGTTGAAGGAATACTGGAGAAAGTTCAAGGAGGGAAATATCAGGAAAGGGACTCGAAAACCGCAAAAATTGAAATGAGTGTTTTTTTTTAGTTTGATGAACTTATGTAGTCCTATGTTGCTTTAAAAATAAGAAATAATAATAATTATTTACTATTATAAATTTATAATAATACTTAGATGTTGAATATTCCCTTTTACCCGTACGCAGATTACATGATTCATAAACACCGGGTTAATAAGCCCTGGAACTAGCAGATCGAGTGTAAATAATTTAACACAGCACCTGTGTCTTATAGACAAAATGTTTGCTCATCATCGTTAAAAATCTCATGTTCAGTGTTGGCCTTGAAGCTATTCCCACAAGAAAAGTCTGCTGGAGTAAGAATACATACGCATTCGTTTTTGAAAAATTACATCTTTGAGATAAACACGATTAGATACTGGAAAAGTACTTTATTTATTTTCCCATTACTTACAAAAATATATCATTACATTGTTGTTTAGGTCATCAGCCAAAAGGCTGGTTTGAACCTGTAGAGGTTTTACTAAGTAAAACGAGGAGTGAGGTGGTTTACCATTGCCTTCCTCACTGAGTGGAAAAGTACGCTTATCAGCATGCCAGGCCCTCTGAAAAGCACATATTTTCCACTCTGCAAATGACACCTTCACTTCATTCACCACAGGGTCCGGCTGTATAATAAAATTCATTACTTTCAGAGAAGAAGATAACTCTGATTAGTGTTTTTTACACCTCTACCTCTTCTGTAGAATTTACAAGGTGTGTGAAGAACATATAGCACCGAACCAGTTGGGTTTTTTAAGAGCAGTGGGTACTAGAGAGGCACTCTTTAGTGTGCAAGTACTTTTTCAAAGATGCAGAGATGTAAGTTGCAATGTTTTTGCATGCCTTATCGACTATCAAAAGGCGTTTGACCGTGTCAGACATGATCAAATGATGGAGATCCTCAAACAAACTGGACTGGATGGGAAGGATTTGAAGCTGATCGCCAACTTGTATTGGAATCAGTCGGCAGTGCTGAGAGTGGAAGAAGACCATACAGAACAGGTCGAAATACGACGTGGGGTTAGACAGGGCTGTATTCTTTCGCCAATACTTTTCAACGTCTACTCAGAGCACATCTTCAAGGAGGCCATGCAGGATGTGGAAGAGGGTATCTCAGTGAACGGTGTCAAACTGAATAATCTACGATTTGCAGATGACACGATTGTATTCGCTGATACAATAGAGGGACTGCAAAGACTGATGAACAGGATAACAGAAGTGAGCGAGAAGTATGGCCTGGACATCAACATCGTGAAAACCAAATTAATGGTAATTAGCAGGGGACCGATAACTGGTGTAGACCTATATATAAAACATGCAAGAATTGAGCGTGTAGCATGGTATCCGTATTTGGGCACTATTATCAATGAAACCTGGGAAAACTCACCAGAGATCAAGTGCCGTATTGGTAAGGCAAGGAGTGTTTTCAACGCAATGAGTTCGGCGTTTAAGAGTCATGATCTCACTATGGGCACTAAGTTGCGACTCTTGCGGTGTTACGTGTTTTCCGTTCTTCTGTACGGAGTAGAGTCTTGGACGTTGACGAGGGCGACCACTGCTAAACTTGAAGCCTTCGAACTTTGGGTGTACAGAAGAATGCTGAGGATACCATGGACAGATAGGGTGACCAACATTGAGGTACTGCGTCGGATGGACAAGGAACCAGAGGTAATAAACACCATTAAGTGTCGCAAGTTGCAATACCTCGGTCATATTATGAGGAACCACGGTAGATACGAACTGTTGCAGCGCATCCTGCAGGGAAGATTGGATGGTAGAAGGCAGCCAGGCCGAAGAAGAATATCCTGGCTTGATAACCTGAGAGACTGGTATGGGAAAAGCTCGGCCCAACTGTTCCGCATTGCAGATGACAAGACCAAGATAGCCATGATGACAGCCAGCGTTCGAACCGGACAGGCACGCTAAGAAGAAGAAGACCTCTTCTGTTCCTTATATGATTCAGTCATTTAATTGGCTGACCATTTGATAAGAAACAGAACTATTTATTTTAGCCCTGCAACGAACAGATTGAGTGTAAATAATTTGATACTACTTGTCTGTTATGGGCAGATCATTACATTATAAATGTTAATTTCCTTAATTATACTTTGAAAATCTAAAATTATTTATTTTAATTCGTGGTGGGGAAAGGAGAGTTGTAAAATACACATCATATTTATCTCCTCTGAGAGTAATGAATTTCATTATACAGCCAGACTCTGTGGTAATGAAGTGAAGGTATGATTTGCAGGGTGGAAAGTAGATGCTTTTCAGAGGGTCTGGCATGCTGATAAGCATACTTTCCCATTCAGTGAGGAAGGCAATTTGTAAAACATCTCACTCATCGGTTTACTTAGTAAAGCCTCTAGAGGTTCAAATCAGCCTTTCCGCTAATGACTTAAAAAACACGTAAGTTTTATTGACTCTGATGTTTAACAATAAAACCTAGGGAAACATCGGTGCAATATTTAATCTTTACTAATATAATAAAGAAGAAACGTCTGTTTGTTTGTTTGTTTGTATGAGGTAATCTCAGAAACTACTGAACTGGTTCAAAAATATCTTTCATTGTTGCATAGCTTGGAGCTTTCTGATCAATATAGGCTATTTTGTAACTTTAAGTAACTTTAATTGAGTTAAGCAACTTAAACTATGCCGATATCGCATGTTTTAGTTTATCGGGTGCATAAAATTTTTTTTTTTTTAAGTCCCCTGGATGGTGTATTTTTTGGGCTAGAAGAACGATTCAATATTTATATTTCATAGAAAAACGTGAAGAATACCTGTAACATTCGATTTCAAAAACATTAAAAATTCGGATATATTCAAAATTTTTATTTTTGTACTGTATTTCGTGTACTTTTTTTATTCGACAGTAGTGAATGAGTCATATATTTCCAATTACTCTGCGTACCGCCCCCACGTATTACTGTCTCTTATCTCAGCCATATATTAACTGTCTCTTTCATTTCCATCGGTATACTTATATGCATTCTATTCAATTCTGTTAAATCGCAGGGACAAACATTTAAAACGGTGGGCATCGATTCGAGACAAGAGTGCTTCCTTCACTCATAGACAACTTTATGTCGGACTTTCTAGAGCTTGAAGTGCAGAAAAACAATTTATTTTGCTGCCACAGGGCAACAAAACCACAAATATTGTATGTTGTTAAGGTAATGAGCCGAAAGGTTGAATTGAACCTGTAGAGGTTTTACTAAGTAAAACGAGGAGTAAGGTGGTTTACCATTGCCACAACTCACTGAGTGGAAAAGTATGCTTATCAGCATGCCGGGCCCTCTAAAAAGCACATATTTTTCACTCTGCAAATGACACCTTTACTTCATTCACCACAGGGTCTGGCTGTATAATGAAATTCATTACTTACAAAAGAGATAACTCTGATTAGTGTCTTTTACACCTCTGCCTCTTCTGTTCTTAAATGATTTAGTCATTTAATTTACTGGCCATGTTATAAGAAACAGAACTATTTATTTTAGCCCCGCAACTAACAGATCGAGTGTAAATAATTTCACACCCCACCTGTCTGTCATGGGGAGAAATATTGTATATAGAGAGGTTTTTACTTTCTCTTGCCTATATGAATATATAGGAAGGAAACTATTGTTTTCATGTCGATTTTTCAAAATCGAGTTTTCACCGGATCTACACGTTTTCAGACCCCCTGAACCCAAAAAACATGTTTTTAGCGATTGGTCTGTGTGTGTGTGTGCGCGCGCGCGCGCGTGTGTGTGAACAGAATATCTCAAGAACGGAACATCGTACAAACTTGAAACTTAAAACTTAAGCTACATACCACTACCGGACCCGACACGAACATTTTCATCAAAATCGGTCAACCGGAAGTAGTAGTTTATTCGTGTCATTTTTCACTTTTTTGCGATTTTCTCAAAAACTGGTTCTACGATTTTTTTTGAAATCGCCTGGTTTATTCAATTTTTTATTCTCTACAAGATAGGGTAGGCGCCATGTTTGCTGAAATTCTTGGTGTGGCTGTTTTGACGTAAAGAAAATATTTTTTTAAGATTGCGGCTTTAATATAAATTTTAGCGCAAAAATGTATATAATAAAAGTTGTAGAGAATTTAAAAACCTACAACTTTTGTTTCAAACATGTTTTTGTATAACGCCTAGTTTAGCGGTAATTAGCGATTTTCTGTTTTTCTTCACGAAAACATGTGGAAAATCGATTTTTTAAGATTTCGGCCTTAGTAGGCATTTTACTATATAATCAAATTTATAGAAAATTAAAAGATCTACACCTTTTATTTAAAGAATTTGTCTCTACAGAGCCTAGTTTAGCGTGAAAGAGTGATTTTTCGTATTTATAAGCCAAACTGAGGTTGATTTTCATTTTGCGTCTTTCACTCATAATTAAAATAAGGTTAGGTTTATTTGAGGTTACTTTTTTGTTATTTCTAATGTTATATTACTTAGGTTACGTTGTTAATTATTTGCATTGGCAAGAGAAAGTTGTGTGAGTGTTTCACACCAGATTTTTTTGTATAGGGAGGTTTTAAAATAATTTAATGAGGTCTACATTAGCTGCTGTGAAGCGAAGCGAGCGGAGGTTGCTAGTGTTTTATAAACAAAAGAAATTTCTGATAATTTAACTGGACTTTTACACAATGTTACCGTAGGCCGGTTTTATTTCTATACATCTTGTATCTGTTTTTAAAGTAAGCAAATTGAGTAATTTAATTAGATTGTTTAAATAAAAGTTGTAGGTTTTTAAATTCTCTACATTTTTGCGCTAAAATTTATATTAAAGCCCCAATATTAAAAAACATTTTCTTTACGTGAAACCAGCCACACCAAGAATTTCAGCAAACATGGCGCCTACCCTATCTTGTAGAAAATAAAAAATTGAATAAACCAGGCGATTTAAAAAAAAAATCGTAGGACCAGTTTTTGAGAAATCGCAAAAAAATGAAAAATGACACGAATAAACTACTACTTCCGGTTGACCGATTTTGATAAAAATGTCCGTGTCGGGTCCGGTAGTGGTATGTAGCTTAAGTTTCAAGTTTCAAGTTTGTGCGATGTTCCGTTCTTGAGATATTTTATTCACATACAGACACACACACACACACACGCGCGCGCGCGCGCGCGCACACACACACACACAGACCAATCGCTAAAAACATGTTTTTTGGGTTCAGGGGGTCTGAAAACGTGTAGATCCGGTGAAAACTCGATTTCGAAAAATCGACATGAAAACAATACTTAATGAGGTCTGCATTAGCTGCTGTGAAGCGAGCGGAGGTTGCTAGTGTTTTATAAACTTGTGACGATTCAAAATCATTAACAGCTGGCTTTGTTTATGTGTTGTTCTGAAGTAAATGAAATAGACCCAGCTGGTGGAAAATAAATAATAAAAAAATAATTTAATTTTAAAAAAAGATATAAACAAAATCGGGTTGCTAGGCGGCCAGTAGGTTAACCCTTTCAGTGCCGAAACAATATTTAAAAGTTTAATTTTCTGTGCCATTTATTTTGAATAAGGGTGTTCAAAAGTGCCAGCCCTTATTTCGAAAACTTGCAAGCGTAAGCCTGCCATTGCCGACAAAAATTTCAACGTTACAGAAAAATAAAATTTCCTGTAAAAAATTAATTTTTATTGTGTTAAAAATACAGAAATCGTTCTTACATTTAAAATATTCAAAATAGTTTATTTTAAATCGCATCGACAGCTTGGTCATTAGCAACTACTGTGGGTTTTGGTACCTTAACGGTGGTTTTAACGTGTTAAAATTTCCAGACCCTAGCCGGGAATCGAACCCGGGACATTTCGCTTTGTAGGCTAGTGCACTAGTCACTACGCCACGGAGGTGATTTCAAAATACATGTTACCATTAATTTTTGTTTAAAAGTTTTTTTGGAAACGTTCGATTAACCGGACGGTGGTAATTTACGGGAGTCCGGTAAACCGGATGTTACAACTACATATAAGATATCGACGTCCTGTTTTTCGGACGTTGGCACTGAAAGGGTTAAAGAATATTATAAAAATGTTTTATTTAGTGGGGCCTGGTGATTGAAAGGAAGGAGAAGGTCTTCACACTGGTTCGTAAAAAATAAAATAAAATATATATTGGAACATTAAATAGTTTATCCATTATATTAATTGAATAAAACCTATAATGATTTGATGTGAATAATGTTTTATTGAAGGAAAATAATGGACAAGATAATAATAATAATAATAATAAAATCAACTTGAAAGCTGTTAAACAACCAATAAAGAATACAATATTATTTGATTATATTACAAACTAAAGAAATTTCTGATAATTTAACTGGACTTTTACACAATGTTATCGTAGGCCGGTTTTATTTCTATACATCTTGTATCTGTTTTTAAAGTAAGCAAATTGAGTAATTCAAATTAGATTGTTTTAACTTGTCGATGCTTTTAATTTTATATGAAATTGAGAACAAAACATCTCTCTCACTCTCTCCCCATACTGATCCATCTGTCTTTCTTACTTTGGTTTTTCTTTCATTTTCTTGTACTCCCCAATCATTCTGATTCAATTTATCCGTTCTGAATTAACTTTCTTAATTCTTCTCCGATTTAAATTGACTCCGTTCAATTAATTTACATTTTGTTTTTACCCCCTTTATTCTTACAGCACTTTATTTTTTTAATTAAAAATTAATTAATTTTGTCTCACTACATTGAAATAGGTATTCATTTTGTTACAAAATTATACCACACCGAATTTATTTATGTTTTTTTTATTTTTATTATTGTCATTAATGTAAATTTACTATTATATACGCAGTAAAACTATTAGGAAATGTTATGCAATTTATCATAAAATTCAATAGTTTTTTGAATTTTTTAAGCAAAGATGAGGGAAACCTGAGTAGTGTTCTTAGAAAAAAATCTGGTGCGAATCACTCACATGACTTTTACTTTACAATGCAAATAATAAACAATATAACCTAACATTAGTAATAAAACATTAAAAATAAACTAAACTCAAAAATCTGGTGTGAAACACTCACACAACTTTCTCTTGCCAATATAAGTAATTACAATAAACCTAATATTAGTAGCTAATAAAACATTAGAAATAAACAATAAACATAACCTTATTTTAATCATGAGTGCAAGACGCAAAATGAAAATCGAACTCAGTTTGGCTTAAAAATACGGAAAATCACTCTTTCACGCTAAACTAGGCTCTGTAGAGAAAAATGTTCTAAATAAAAGTTGCAGATCTTTTAATTTTCTACATATTTTATTGTATACGTTTTTATTATAAAATGCATACTAAGGTCGAAATCTTAAAAAAATCGATTTTTCACACGTTTTCGTGAGAAAAAAACAGAAAATTGCTAAGTACTGCTAAACTAAGTGTTATACAAAAAAAATGTTTTAAGTAAAAGTTGTAGGTTTTTAAATTCTCTACAACTTTTACTATATAAATTTATCCGCTAAATTGCATATTAAAGCCGTAATCTTAAAAAAACTTTGTTTTTACGTGAAAACAGCCTCACCAAGAATTTCAGCGAACATGATGCCTACCCTATCTTGTAGAGAATAAAAAATTGAGTAAACTAGGCGATTTTTAAAAAAATCGTAGGACCAGTTTTTGACAAAATCGCAAAAAAGTGAAAAATTACACAAATAAACTACTACTTCCGGTTGACCGATTTTGATAAAAATGTTCGTGTCGGGTCCAGTAGTGGTATGTAACTTAAGTTTCAAGTTTCAAGTTCGTACAATGTTCCATTCTTGAGATATTCTGTTCACACACATACACACACGCACACACACGCACACACACACACACGCGCGCGCGCACACACACACACACACACACGCACACACACACACACACACAGACCAATCGCTAAAAACATGTTTTTGGGGTTCAGGGGGTCTGAAAACGTATAGATCCGGTGAAAACTCGATTTCTTAAAATCGACATGAAAACAATACTTTCCTTCCTATATATACATATAGGCAAGAGAAAGAAAAAAAACATAACCTTATTTTAATCATAAGTGAATTAATGCACAATGAAAACCAACCTTAGTTTGGTTTAATAATACGGAAAATTACTCTTCCACGCTAAACTAGCCTCTGTAGAGAAAAATATTTTTTAGATAAAAGTTTCAGATCTTTTAATTTCCTATAAATTTGATTATAATAGACTTTTGTCGTAAAATGCTAATGCTGAAATCTTAAAAAATCCATTTTTCACAGATTTTCATGAAAAACAAACAGAAAATCACTAATTACCGCTAAACTAAGCATTATAAAAAGAAATGTATCGCAAAATAGTTGTAGTTTTGTAATTGTTTTACAAGAAAATGTTTGTGTCCGGGTCCTCTAGTCGTACCTAACTTAAAGGGAGATGGCACAATGGTTTCAACTCAAAATTTAGATTTTTGGTTTTTTATGTTTTTCAATAGCTTAGGCCTAGATCTACCAGAAAAACATTAAATTACGTCAAAAAATTTTTTTAATGAAAATATTAATTTTTACTTTCTCTTGCCTATATGAATATATAGGAAGGAAAGTATTGTTTTCATGTCGATTTTTCGAAATCGAGTTTTCACCGGATCTATACGTTTTCAGACCCCCTGAACCCAAAAAACATGTTTTTAGCGATTGGTCTGTGTGTGTGTGTGTGTGTGTGTGTGTGTCTGTGTGTGTGTCTGTGTGAACAGAATATCTCAAGAACGGAACATCGTACGAACTTGAAACTTGAAACTTAAGTTACATACCACTACCGGACGCGACACGAACATTTTCATCAAAATCGGTCAACCGGAAGTAGTAGTTTATTCGTATAATTTTTCAGTTTTTTGCGATTTTCTCAAAAACTGGTCCTACGATTTTTTTTAAAATCGCCTATTTTACTCAATTTTTTATTCTCTACAAGATAGGGTAGGCGCCATGTTTGCTGAAATTCTCGGTGAGGCTGTTTTCACGTAAAAACGTTGTTTTTTTAAGATTACGGCTTTAATACGTATAAATTTTAGCGCAAAAACTTATATAATAAAAGTTGTAGAAAATTTAAAAACCTACAACTTCTGTTTCAAACATTTTTTTGTATGACGCTTAGTTTAGCAGTAATTAGCAATTTTCTGATTTTTTCTCACGAAAACGTGTGCAAAATCGATTTTTTTAAGAATTTGGCCTTAGTATGCATTTTACGACAAAAGTGTATATAACCAAATTTATATGAAAATTTAAAGATCTACAACTTTTATTTAACGTATTTTTCTCTACAGAGCCTAGTTTAGCGTGAAATAGTGATTTTCCGTATTTTTAAGCCAGACTGAGGTTGATTTTCATTTTGAGTGTTTCACTCATGATTAAAATAAGGTTATGTTTATTGAGGTTAGTTTTTTGTTTATTTCTAATATTTTATTACTAATGTTAAATTATATTGTAAATTATTTGCATTGGCAAGAGAAAGTTGTGTGAGTGTTTCACACCAGATTATTTATCAGTGTTTACACAGAAAAATTATCATGTTACCAAGAACTTATAACGGGTGATTTAAAAAGAGCGCCGGTTTTTAAACGGCTGGTAAATTTTTGTTTATCGGTTGGCAACAATGTTAGACCTCATTTCTATTTCGGAGAACATTCCGATTGACGATTCAGTTGTAGTTTCTCTTGTTCGCAGTGTAGTACTCTCGCAGTCTGTGTCTAACCATGGAGAAGTTTACTATTGCACAACGAGTGTTAATCGTCAAAACATTTTACCTGAGTGGAGAGAGTTATGAAGCTACTGTCAGGCGACTTCGCGGTACTCTAGGACGTAATGAAGCACCGAATGAATCAACAGTTCGCACGCTCATGAAAAAGTTTTTTGAGACGGGTTCAACAGTCGACCTTAAAAGTTCTGGACGTCGTCGTTCTGGCCGAACTGAGCAGAACGTTGCGTTGGTTCGTGAGAGTGTGGCTGTTAGCCCAGCAAAATCAATACGTCGCCGTTCTCAGCAATTGGGTTTACGATGTTCTTCTGTACGGAGAATTCTTCGGTACGATCTCCAATATCACCCGTATAAAATTCAGTTGCTGCACGAGAAACAATGTTGTTGCTCCGTGAACGGTTCCAGGATCGCATCATTTCTCGTAATTCCGACCATCAATGGCCACCAAGGTCGTGTGACTTGACGCCTTGTGACTTTCATCTTTGGGGTCATCTGAAGTCATTGGTGTATGCCAATAAACCCCGAAACATCAATGACTTGAAGGAGGAAATTCGACGGGTTATCGGGCAAATGGAAGTCGAAACTTGTCGTGCAGTAATATCCAATTTCATGGACAGAGTTGATGCGTGCCAGCGCAGTAGAGGAGGACACATGAATGACATCATTTTTCATACATGAAATCGGAAGGTAAGATGAACTTGTTGTATTTATTTTCAGTTTTTCAATAAAATAAATCTCTTAATTTGATATATCAAAACCGGCGCTCTTTTTGAATCACCCTATATTTTTCACTATTTAATACTCCTCGTTTTAGTGCAAAGAGAATTTTAGTTTTTTAAATAATCTTGATCACTGTTTTTTGTATTCTCAACTGTTGGTTCAGCTTTCTAAACAAACTGTTGATGGGAAAATCACTTGTTTGTATACATTTTCTTTTTGATGTGTGCCTTCTAGTTTCTTGCGTTTTCTAGTAAATTTAGATTTTTATCACTAGGTTCATTTTTCTCAGAAACCAATAAACCTACCAGGCTGAAATTTTTACCAGTTAATTATCTTGTATATCCACATATACCGACATTTTTATGATTTCCTCAGGTGCTCCAAAATTTAGTAATACACAAAAAACGTAAAAAACAATTTGTAAAAATTTTATGTTATTCGTAATCTTTAAAAAAAATGGTATGGTCTAAAGATTAAATTGAAAAAATGTCAGTAGCTCGAGAAGAAACCCGAAACTTATGGTGCGTAAAGTTTAATTTCTCTATCTTTTACCAATCCTATGAAAATCTATACCTAAAACTAGCAAATTTAACATTGGTGGGATACAAAGTACAGGCTCCCCTTCAGTTTCAAGTTTCAACTTCGTAATTATGTTCCGTTCATGATATTCACACAATCTCCATATTGTTCACACACACACACCCACACAAACACAGAGGAATCGCTACAAACATGTTTTTTGGGTTCAGGGGGTCTGAAAACGTGTATATACTTTCTTTTCTACATATTCTTCATATAGGCAAGATAAAGTAAAAAATCTGGTGTGAAACACTCACACAACTTTCTCTTGCCAATGCAAATAAATAACAATAAACCTAACACTAGTAATAAAACATTAAAAAAATAAAAATCAAACCTCAGTTTGGCTTAAAAATACGGAAATTACTCTTTCACTCTAAACTAGGCTCCGTAGACAAAAATGTTCTAAATAAAAGTTGTAGATCTTTTAATTTCCTATAAATTTAATTATAAACTTTTTTGTCGTAAAATGCATAATAAGGCCGAAATCTTAAAAAATCGATTTTTCACACGTTTTCGTGAGAAAAAACATAAAGTCGCTAATTACCGTGAAACTAAGCGTTATACAACAAAATGTTTGGAATAAAAGTTGTAGGATTTTAAATTTCTACAACTTTTATTATATAAATTTTTGCGCTAAAATGCATATTAAAGCCGTAATCTTATAAAAACTATTTTTCTTTACGTGAAAACAGCCTCACCAAGAAGTTCAGCAAACATGACGTCTACCCTATCTTGTAGAGCATAAAAAATTTAGTAAACCAGGCGATTTTTAAAAAAATCGTAGAACCAGTTTTTGAGAAAATCGCAAAAAAGTTAAAATTTACACGAATAAACTACTACTTCCGGTTGACCGATTTTGATGAAAATGTTCGTGTCGGGTCCGGTAGTGGTATGTAACTTAAGTTTCAAGTTTAAAGTTCGTACGATGTTCCGTTCTGAGATATTTTGTTCACACACAGACACACACACACACACACACGCGCGCGCGCGCGCGCGCACGCACGCACGCACACACACACACACAGATCAATCACTAAAAACATGTTTTTTTGGATTCAGGGGGTCTGAAAACGTGTAGAACCGGTGAAAACTCGATTTCTTAAAATCGGCAGGAAAACAATACTTTCCTTCCTTTATATTCATATAGGCAAGAGAAAGTAAAAATGATCAAGGGAATGACTCCCTGAATGTTTTGCAATACACACAGGGGGAAGGAGAGATGTTGGTAGCCCATGGAAGAGATTGTAAATATTCAATAATTTTGTCGCTGTTGAGAGTCGGAACAGGCGCAAACTCCGCCTTGATAATCCTTGATTTTCAGAAGAAGATAAAGTAGGCTATAAACTACCCATTTGTCTCACTCCTTAAAATAGCTTATTTATATATACATAATTAAAGTTATATTTTACCACAAAATCAAATTAATAACTTCCCATGAAGTATTTAGGAAATTATAATTTTGATTTTGACGTTTGTAGACTAAAGTCCACAACTTTATAACAGTGTTACTTTGCGCTATGAAAATTAAATTTGAAATTTAAATGCATGGTAAGGTTACAGATCCATTGCTCCTTCAGTAGAGATGTCAAAACAATTTACCTAATAATGTCAAAAACAATAGACCAATCTAAACAGTATTGCGTTGTTTGTTTTATGTATATCTACTCTAGCCTACATAACTTATTTAAAGTTATTAAATTTACATTTGTCTTGTTATATAAAGTGATTTTAAATTCAACGGTAATCTCTCCGATGGTAATTATTTTATGGCTAAAAACAAGAAAAAAAAATCTGGTGTGAAACACACACACAACTTTCTCTTGCCAATGCAAATAATTAATAATTAACCTAACATTATTAATAAAATATTAAAAATAAACAACAACTAACATCAAAAACATAACCTTATTTTAATCATGAGTGGAAGACGCAAAATGAAAATCGAACTCAATTTGGCTTAAAAAAAACGGAAAATCACACTTTCACGCTAAACTAGGCTCTGTAGAGAAAAATGCTCTAAACAAAAGTTGTAGATCTTTTAATTTTCTATAAATTTAATTATATACACTTTTGTCGTAAAATGCATACTAAGACCGAAATGTTAAAAAAATCGATTTTTCTCACGTTTTCGTGAGAAAAAAAACAGAAAATCGCAAATTACCGCTAAACTAAGCGTTATATAAAAACATGTTTGAAACAGAAGTTGTAGGTTTTTAAATTCTCTACAACTTTTATTATATAAGTTTTTGCGCTAAAATTTATATTAAAGCCGTAATCTTAAAAAAACAACGTTTTTACGTGAAAACAGCCTCACCGAGAATTTCAGCAGACATGGCGCCTACTCTATCTTGTAGAGAATAAAAAATTGAGTAAAATAGGCGATTTTAAAAAAAATCGTAGGACCAGTTTTTGAGAAAATCGCAAAAAACTGAAAAATTATACGAATAAACTACTACTTCCGGTTGACCGATTTTGATGAAAATGTTCGTGTCGCGTCCGGTAGTGGTATGTAACGTAAGTTTCAAGTTTCAAGTTTGTACGATGTTCTGTTCTTGAGATATTCTGTTCACACACACACACACAGACACACACACACAGACACACAGACACACACACAGACCAATCGCTAAAAACATGTTTTTTGGATTCAGGGGGTCTGAAAACGTATAGATCCGGTGAAAACTCGATTTCGAAAAATCGACATGAAAACAATACTTTCCTTCCCATATATTCATATAGGCAAGAGAAAGTAATATTCAGTTACTATACGAGGTGTGGCTAATAAATAACGAGACTGACGTTGTAAAACAATTTTATTGTTATTTTATACATAATCACTTATTCTCACCTTTAATATACTCTCCTTTTCTATTCCTACAACCCTCCATGCGAATTTTCCATTGTTGCAAACAGTGCTGGAAGTCATCTTCTGTCAGCTCCTTCAGGACACGTGCCGATTTCTCTTTTACAGCTTCCACAGACCCAAATATTGTCCCTTTTAATGCAGATTTCACCTTAGGGAACAGGTAAAAGATAGTAAAATGTGATGAAATGTGGTTTTTTACTTATGATCCGGAAATGAAGCGCCAATCCATGTATTGGAAAAGCCGAACTTCACCGAGAGCCAAAAAAGCTCGAATGAGTAAGGCAAAATTTAAAGCAATGATGAGTGTTTTGTTTTTGATATCGATGGGATTGTGTACCTTCACTAAGTTCCTGAAGGTCAAACAATTGATCAATATTAATACCTTGAGGTACTTCCTAAACTACGTCAAAGAGTAAGGAAAAAACGCCGCGTAAAGTGGAAGGACAAATTATGGGTTCTCCACCAAGACAATGCGCCAGCTCATTCCGCGTTATCTGTCAAGAGGTTCCTAGCCAAGTATAGCATCTCAGTGTTAGAACATCCACCTTGTTCACCAGATCTTGCACCATGTGATCTACCTGTTCCCTATGGTGAAATTTGCATTAAAAGGGACAAGATTTGAGTCTGTGGAAGGTGTAAAAGAGAAGCGGCACGTATCCTGAAGAAGCTGACAGAAGATGACTTCCAGCACCGTTTTCAACAATGAAACTTCGCATGGAGCGTTGTAGGGATAGAGAAGGAGTGTATATTGAAGGTGACAATAAGTGATTATGTATAAAATAAAAGTTTTTTTTTTTTTACAACGTCAGTCTTGTTAGTTAATAGCCACACCTCGTATACACACGTTTTTTTAAGATGCATAATAAGGCCGAAATCTTAAAAAACCTTTACGAAGAAAACCGTTTTTTTCTTCGATAGCACAGCCTTCTCAAAAATTTCAGCAGACATGGCCCTTACCCTATCTTGTAGAGCATAAAAAAATTTAGTAATTGAGCCAACTTTTAAAAAATTCGTAGGAGCCGTTTATTAGAATATCGGAAAAAAATGAAAAATTACATGAATAAACTACTATTTCCAGTTGACCGATTTTGATGAAACTATTCCTGTCGGGTCCTATAGTATTACTTTTTTTGTTTAACGTCTGACTGTTCTGCAATGACTGCTAATGCAGACGGTGAAGATGAAATGATTTTTTTTAACGTATGAAAATATGCCGTACCTGAATGGGATTCGAACCCATGACCTACAAGTTTAGTAATACTTAACTTAAGTTTTAAGTTTCAACTTCGTACGATGATTCGTTCTTGATATTTTGTTCACACACGCGCGCACACACACACACACACACACACACACACACATATTCACACAGCTTTTTTTTATTCCTAATTTGTGTACGTTGCAATCTGTTCAATTCAGAACAATAAGCAACCCAATGACCCAATGAGATGAGGATGATGTGTATTACGTGTAAATGAGGTGTAGTCTTGAACAAACCCAGACCGACCATTCCTGAGAGAGTATGGTTAATTAAACCCCAACCATCAAAATACACCGGTAACTTTTGTCTAGTATTGAAATCCGTATAAAAGTAACTACCTTTACTACCAGGATTTGAACCAGGAACCTTCGTTCCTGGTTCAAATCCTAGTAAAGCTAGTTACTTTTATACGGATTACTGTACTAAAAATATGATTTTTAGGTACAGTCTGAAATGCGTATTTCCGGTGAAAACTCGATTTCGAAAAATCGACATGAAAACTATACTTTCCTTCCTATATATTCATATAGGCAAGAGAAAGTAAAAAAGGGTTGAAATAAACCCGGGAAAACACTAAATCAATTAGTGAAATTATTCCTTATTTAGGGTAAAAATATTGCTGTCCTGCTTTTCTGTAAAGTACAAAACAACACTGAGATATCTTATTTTAAAAATATTTAAACTAAATTTCAATATAACCTAGACTATTTTAAAACATAGTACGATATTGTAAGTTATTGTAATCTTTGGCGGGATTGCCAAAATTCTAAAACATCTGTGAATTAGGTCTTTTCTTTCACACACACACACACACAATCTGTGTACTCATTTTGCCCCACCTCCTAAATTTTCTGTTTATATTTTTACTTTCTCTTGCCTATATGAATATATACGAAGGAAAGTATTGTTTTCATGTCGATTTTAACAAATCCACTCTTCACCGGATCTATACGTTTTCAGACCCCCTGAACCCAAAAAACATGTTTTTAGCGATTGTTCTGTGTGTGTGTGTGTGTCTGTGTGTGTGCGTGTGTGTGTGTGTGTGTGTGTGTGTGTGTGTGTGGGTGTGTGTGTGTGTGTGTGTGTGTGTGTGTGTGTGTGTGTGTGTATACAAAATATCTCAAGAACGGAACATCGTACGAACTTGAAACTTGAAACTTAAGTTACATACCACTACCGGACCCGACACGAACATTTTCATCAAAATCGGTCAAACGGAAGTAGTAGTTTATTCGTGTAATTTTTCACTTTTTTGCGATTTTCTTAAAAACTGGTCCTACGATTTTTTTTTAAATCGCCTGGTTTACTAAATTTTTTATGCTCTACAAGATAGGGTAGGTGCCATGTTTGTTGAAATTCTGCGTGAGGCTGTTTTTACCTAAAAACATTTTCTTTTTAAGATTGCGGCTTTAATATGCATTTTAGCGCAAAACGTTATAAAATAAAACTTGTAGAGAATTTAAAAACCTACAACTTTTATTTCAAACATTTGTTTGTATAACGCTTAGTTTAGCGGTAATTAGCAATTTTCTGTTTTTTTCTCACGAAAACGTGAGAAAAATCGATTTTTTTAAGATTTCGGCCTTAGAATGCATTTTACGACAAAAGTGTATATAATAAAATTTATAGGAAATTAGAAGATCTACAACTTTTATTTTAAGCATTTGTTTGTACAGTGCCTAGTTTAGCGTGAATGAGCGATTTTCCGTATTTTTAAGCCAAACTGAGGTCGATTTTAATTTTGCGTATTTCACTAATGTTTTTTGAGGTTAGTTTTTTGTTTATTTCTAATGTTAGGTTTATTGTTAGTTATTTGCATTGGCAAGAGAAAGTTGTGTGAGTGTTTCACACCAGATGTTTTCTTTAAACTTCTCTATGTTTCTTAAATGAAACATAAAACATTCCATTTTTTATTTAACCGACTGTTTTTAAATTTAGTTTGTGTTTTTTAAAAATGATTTATTACAATTATGAACCTCTGTATTTCAAATTCAATTTATATTTAACTACATAAATTGTTGTGTTATGCTAATTAAAAATTATTTATTAGTAATAAATTATTTTTAAATTTTATGTATTTAAATAAAATTTATTGGTACAATGTAACATATAAATTTAATTTTTTATTATACTTTTTTTGGTAGGCCTCCCAAATCCTCTTTTAGCAAACCCCATTCACACCAATGGAATACCAACCTAAAGGCCCGTTTTCACGTGACATAAAAAGTCATGACACTTAGATGTCATGACTAATTGTCAAGACAAAAATGTTTTGAAATGGTGATTTCATAACTGATAATAGGTCGTGTAAAAAAATGTGTAAATAAAAATGGCGTCGATGGAAGTAATGAGTGACGCAGAACGATTTGTTTGTGAAATTGTATTAGAAGAAACTAAAAAAAATTGAAAAGAAGTGTATTTTTAAAAAAATCATAGGAGCCGTTTTTAGAGAAAATTGCAAAAAAGTGAAAAATTACACGAATAAACTACCAAAAATTTTAATTTTTTGAAAAAAAGCGTCCCATTCTGCTCAAAAATGTGAATAAAATTCTTATTAAATAAGAATTTATAAATATTATTTTATTTAGAATTAAATTAAATTTAACTTAATTATTTATATTATTTTAATTATTTAATTAAATTAAATTTTATTTTAGAATTTGTAAATAATAATTTATATATTTTATAATATAAATAAGAAACGTAATGAATTTCATTACATTAGCCTTTATGACATATAACAGGCACACTTACAAAATACAAGACGGTGTAAACGAAAATATATCAAAAATTTCAAAAAATGGAATTTTCAGTAAAACTTGAAATAAATTTTTAACGGTTCCATGTACCTACCTGAAAATTTCACTGGACAAAAAATATACGTTTCAATTTTTCTATTTTGTAAGTAGGTGCATTTACAAACAATTTTATTAATTAAAAAAATGTTTTTTTGAAATAATAATAATAATAATTTATTAATTCCCATAATATTACACATTAAATAAAAAATAAATTACGATAATACAAAATTCCTTACTTTAAACTACTATCGTATTAGGCTAGAGGTGGTGTAAATTATCCCATCCAACTATGGACAAAACCATCTACTAGGATGGGTTGGAAACATTTTAATAAATATAAAAAAACTGAATTATTAACTATTAGCAATAGCATTCAATACCTACTATATTTACTTACTACACTAACTTAACCAATACTTTGCTATTTAACGGGTGTTTTTTTTAGAGGTATAGAATTTTAAGTTGGCAGTACTGATTTCCACGGCGGCCATTTTGAAAACTGTTTTGTAATTTATGTTCAGTGTGGTTTGCCATTTTATAATGAATAGACTGACGCCTAAACAACGCGTGCAAATTGTGCAGAATTATTTTGAAAATCATGGTTTGGTTAGTGAAACTTATCGCTGTTGATCCCGATTTTCACATGAAAATTTTGTTCAGTGATGAAGCCCATTTTCGGTTGAATAGCTATGTGAATAAACAAAACTGCCGCATTTGGAGTGAAGGTAATCCTCGATATATTGCTGAGAAGCCTTTACATCCAGAAAAAGTGACTGTTTGGTGTGCTTTATGGGCTGGTGGAGTCATTGGTCCTTACTTCTTCAAAAATGATGCCAGGCAGAATGTTACAGTCAATGGTGACCGCTACAGAGCCATGATCAATGACTTTTTTGTTCCTGAATTGAATCACCTTAATGTTGGAGAGCTGTGGTTTCAACAAGATGGTGCAACATGTCACACAGCGCGTGCCACAATTGATTTACTGAAGGAAACGTTTGGTGAACGCATAATTTCACGTTCTGGACCCGTAAATTGGCCTCTAAGGTCGTGCGATTTAACACCGCTGGACTATTTTCTGTAAGGGTATGTGAAGTCGCTAGTCTATGGCAATAAGCCACAGACAATTGACGACTTGGAAGGCAACATTCGCCGCGTTATTACCAATATACGGTCCCAAATGCTGCAAAAAGTGGTCACAAATTGGACGTCTCGATTGGACCACGTCCGAGCCAGCCGCGGCGGCCACATGCCGGAAATTATTTTTAAATAAAAATGGCAAATAATTATCTTTAAAATAAAACCATTTCCACGACAATTGTTCAATTATTCTGTGTTTTATTTCATTTTAAAGTTCTATACCTCTAAAAAAACACCCTTTACTAAGATTAAGATGTATCAGATACCTACATTACATTTTAATATTTATTATTAAACTTACACTATTTTTAATAAAATAAAGATAATTAAATACAACCAAAAATTAATTATTACATTTAAAAATTAAAAAAAAAAAAAAATATACTATTTTATTTTCTCGTGTCTCTTAAGTTATATCTACATTTGAATATTACTGACCATTTTTGCTATTTTCTCTCTATCTGTTTTGGTTATCCATTGAAAATGGTAGTATACACCCAGTTATGTGCCTCTCCGCCAACTTTCTTCTTTGAACAGAAAAATAATGGGCCTAAATATGTACGTAACACCTTTACCAATCGTAATTAATAAGTTGTGTTGTTTAGGTCATCAGGTGAAAGGCTGGTTTGAATTTGTAGTGGTTTTACTAAGTATAACGAGGAGTGAGGGGTTTACCTTTCTCACTGAATGGAAAAGTACGCTTATCAGCAAGCCGGGCCCTCTGAAAAGCACATATTTTCCACTCTGCAAATAACACCTTCACTTCATTCACCACAGGGTCTGGCTGTATAATGAAATTCATTACTTTCAGAAAAAATAACTCTGACTAGTGTCTTTTACAACTCTACCCCTTGTGTTCTTAAATGATTCAGTCACATAATTGGCTAGAACTATTTATTTTAGCCCTGCAACGAACGGATTGAGACAGATTAATAAGTTAACCCTTTATAGGGCAGTACTACGGGGAAAATTTAAATTTTGTAAAATGTGTAACGAACCAAACCAGCTACAGTAAAGTCTGTTTATGTTTGCTATAGTTGAGAGTATAAACAAACTCCAGCTGATTGGAAGGTAAACATTTTTAAAACTATTTAATTTATATTACAAAAAATATTGAAAAGAGAGTTATTTATATGGTTGCTAGGAAACTATAAGAAGAATAACTATGAATTTTGTGAGGAAGATGGTGACTGTGGTTCCAGACATCGAGTAAGATGGATGGTCCACATGTTAGTAAAAAAGTTTAAGTTAATATACATTCTGAAGACTATACAATATAAAAATAAAAATGACATTCAAAACGACGTTAAATTTGAAAATGTATGGGACATATATATATTAAAAATAATAAATTAAATAAGTGACAATCTAATACATAAGAAAACATTAAACATTAACGTACATGCTGTAAAAATATCAAAATTTATTAAATAGAATTTGTACAAGATTATCGACTTCATTTTATTCACAGCAAAATCAGTATCCAGCTTGTGTGGAATATTTAGTATACTACAAATGTTAAATTTTGTTTTATAGGGACTTAAATAATGTATTTTTTTCTAGGGCCAGAACAGTAAGATATTTCTTTTTTCTATGTTAAACCCTGGTAAGTATACTTACCAAGTAACGTTTACTGAAATGGGAATCACATATTATTTAGTGGTAAGAATTCTTATTAAAACAACTTGTAGTCCTATATAACAGAAAAATGTGTCGAATAATTTATCTCAACTTTATATTAGCATGAATGCTTGCTTTCCCGTAAAAAGAATAGAATTTTCTAAGTACTGTACAAAAGTAACAAAAAAACAACAAGGTTGTGTACGCTGGTATGAATCCGTACCACAATCGTGTAACTCATGAAGCAAATTTTCGCTGCGCACTAATTTCAAAATGTGGATAGTCTACTTACCAAATGACATCTATAAAACCATAAAATGTAATAATAGGGTTCAACTGCATAGCTTATTCTTTTAAAAAATCGACCTTATTGCTTGTGGTAAGTATACTTACCAAAGACCTGTTGTTGTTTAGGTCAACAGCCGAAAGGCTGGTTCGAACCTCTAGAGGTTTTACTAAGTAAAAACGAGGAGTAAGGTGGTTTACCATTGCCTTCCTCACTGAGTTGAAAGAGTATGCTTATCAGCATGCCAGGCCCTCCGAAAAGCACTCACTTTCTACCCTGCAAATGACACCTTCACTTCATTCACCACAGGGTCTGCCTGCATAGTGAAATTCATTACTCTCAGAGGAGATAACTCTGACTAGTGTCTTTTACACCTCTACCTCTTCTGTTCTTAAATAGTTCAGTCATATAAGTGGCTGACTATGTGATAAGAAACAGAACTATTTTTTTTAGCCCTGGACCAAACAGATAGAGTGCAATTAAAATAACACTCCACCTGCCCGTTTTGGGCATTTGTAGTCCTATATAACAGAAAAATGTGTCGAATAATTTATCTCAACTTTATATTAGCATGAATGCTTGCTTTCACGTAAAAAAAATAGAATTTTCTAAGTACTGTACAAAAGTAACAACAAAACAACAAGGTTGTGTACGCTGGTATGAATCCTTACCACAATCGTGTAACTCATGAAGCAAATTTTCGCTGCGCACTAATTTCAAAATGTGGATAGCCTACTTACCAAATGACGTCTATAAAACCATAAAATGTAATAATAGGGTTCAACTGCATAGCTTATTCTTTTAAAAAATCGACCTTATTGCTTGTGGTAAGTATACTTACCAAAGACCTATAAAGGGTTAAAAGAAAATATTTCTCCTTAATTTACAGAGCTCTTTAATTGTGGAATGAAATTAAGAAATTCAATAAATTTGTTTATTTAACAGTGTATAGCAACAATTATGCCCAAAACGGGCAGGTGGAGTGTTATTTTAATTGCACTCTATCTGTTTGGTCCAGGGCTAAAAAAAATGGTTTTGTTTCTTATCACATAGTCAGCCACTTATATGACTGAACTATTTAATAACAGAAGAGGTAGAGGTGTAAAAGACATTAGTCAGAGTTATCTCCTCTGAGAGTAATGAATTTCACTATGCAGCCAGACCCTGTGGTGAATGAAGTGAAGGTGTCATTTGCAGGGTGGAAAGTGAGTGCTTTTCGGAGGGCCTGGCATGCTGATAAGCATACTCTTTCAACTCAGTGAGGAAGGCAATGGTAAACCACCTTACTCCTCTTTTTTACTTAGTAAAACCTCTGGAGGTTCAAACCAGCCTTTCGGCTGTTGAACTAAATAACAACAGCAACAATTATAAGTGATTTAGAACAGTACAGTTATTGATAAAATAGGTAGAAAATTTTCCAGAAATTCCAGTTGGTTTACAGTAAACTTTTAAATTAGCAGGTCAGTTTCTCTTGGTAACTGTGACGTAAACTGTAAGGAATGAAATTGTTAGGTTAGACGCAAAAGGCAATATGACTGCAATAAAAGGAACACAATTACTGGTTGTTTTATTACAGAGGTGGTGCTATAATTCTTTCTACAAGGGAAGAACGATTGTACTTTTACATACTTCACAAAAATACATCACCGATAAAGTGGATGTAATTATTTTTATGTTTGCCTACCGGTTTTTAAGAAGAGAGAAGTGTAAATTGCAACTAAGTAGGTAAATAAAATCTTAAATTTAGCTTAATAAACAGCTTGTAGTAACAATAATAGATAAATATTAAGGAAATCAAAAACTGGAAAATAAAAATAAAATTTGTTGTAGTTTAGGTCATGAGCTGAAAGGCTGGTTTGAACCTTTAGAGACTCTGCAAATGACACTTTCACTTCATTCAATACAGGAGCTGGCTGTATAATGAAATTCATTACTTTCAGAGGAGATAACTCTGATTAGTGTCACAGTACACCTCTACCTCTTCTGTTCTTAAATGATTGAGTCATTAAATTGGTTTATCACATGTGACATTGTCACATGTGATAAGAAAGTTGGGAGATAGCACATGGCAAGGATGTCGGATCACAGTATACCTAAGCCGGCGCACTGGTATGCTCCAAAAGGTAAAAGGGATTTTGGTAGACCTTGGAGAAGATGGAGATACATGATGTAGTTTGTGAGTTCGGAACACGCTGCGGCCTTATCCTTGGTTGGAAGAAAAAAATATGATAAGAAACAGAACTATTTATTTAAGCCCTGCAACGAACAGATTGAATGTAAATAATAAAAGATATTATTGTAATAGGTATAATTATTCGCTCTGGTAGAAAAAAAATGGTTTTCTTTAAGATTGCGGTGTAGGTCTATATAATCAAAGATGTAAAAAATTTAAAAACCTACAAGTTAAGTTTTCAACATTTCTTTGTGTAACATTTAGTTTAGTGGTTCCTATAAAATAAATAATAAATAGTAATTTTTTTATGGTAATCTGTAAAAATATGAATTTTTTAATACTTCGGCCGTAGTATGCATTTTACAACAAAACTGTATAATCAAATTTACAGGAAATTTAAAATTTAAAACTTTTATTTAAAGAATTTTTCTCTAAAGAGCCTAGTTTAGTGTGAAAGAATGATTTTCCATATTTTTACGCCAAACTAATAAGGTTTATTTTCATTTTGCACCATTCATTCATGATTAAAATTAGGTTATGGTTTTTGATATTATTGTTTTTTTTATTTCTAATGTTTAATTACTAAAATTTTACGTTAATTATATTGTGTACCCACCGGGTTGGTCTAGAGGTAAAGTCGTCGCCAAAATCAGCTGTTTAACAGCTGATTTTCGGAAACGAATTTTTTATTTTTTTTTTTTGTTTAACGTCCGACTGTTCTGCAATTACTGCTAGTGCAGACGGTGAATTTTTTTTTTTGGTTTAACGTCCGACTGTTTTGCAAATTGCTGCTAATGCAGACGGTGAATTTTTTTTTTTGGTTTAACGTCCGACTGTTTTGCAAATTGCTGCTAATGCAGACGGTGAAGGATGAAACGTTTTTTGTAACGTATGAAAATATGCCGTACCTGAATGGGATTCGAACCCAAGACCGCATGATGAGAGGCGAGCACGTTACCAACTACGCCAATGCGGCCGGCTTTCGGAAACGAAGGTTCCTGGTTCAAATCCTTGTAACGGTAGTTACAAGTACTGTTGTACTTGTACTACTTGTTGTAGTACTTGTAGTACTTGTTGTACTACTTAAAAGTACTTTTGTACTTTTATACGGATTTGAGTACTAGACAGTTGTTGCCGGTGTACTTTGATGGTTGGGGTTTAATTAACCATACTCTCTCAGGAGTGGTCGACCTGGGTCTGTACAAGACTACACCTCATTTACACATCATACACATAATCCTCGTCTCATTGGGTCATGGGGTTGCTTATTGTTCTCAATTGAACAGATTGCAACGTACACATATTAGCAATTAAAAAACAAACTTATATTGTTAATTATTTGCATTGACTAGAGAAAGTCGCGTGAGTGTTTCACACCATTGTGCATTAACAGATAATTTAGTTATAATAATGATGGGCTACAGCAATGTTTAATAAATAGTTTCATTCCCTCATGCTGGATAACTCCCTCTTTTAATAATAATGATGGGCTACAGCAATGTTTAATAAATAGTTTCATTCCCTCATGCTGGATAACTCCCTCTTTTAATATTATAAAAATTTCTTAGGCATTTTAGTTATCTTAGGGGGTTAGTAATAAAATGTAGTTAAACGCTCGTCAACAATAGACAGACAGACTGGTGATTGAGTTTGTATTACTGCGCATGCGCGTCTCCCCGTCAGTGGGTAGAAAACATACTGAATTTCAACGTATCGTACAAATTTCTTACCCAGTTGTGTTTTTGATCTCAAACCGTGTAGTGGTACTAGGTATTGAAAACGTTCATTAGCTACGCTTGACGTGTTCCTTAACTTCGTATTATTTACAAAAGAAACTTTTCAATCATTTTCAGGTAAATTATTCTACTATTATTTTTAAAATGTTTTATTAATAAATACATTTAATTGTTATGTAAAATAATAAATATTATTTTTTTTTTAATAATTTCAAAAATATTTGGGATAGCAAATGCAAATCTTATGTAACAATAACATCTCTTTAGTCCGGTATTCTGTAATCCGGTACGCCTCGGTTTTGGGTCTAACAACAAATATTACCATATTTTGTAGTAATATAAACTTTGTACTTAGGTATATAAACTTTTCCGAATCAAACAATACGTACAATTCTGCAGAATTTTTAAATTATGGATAATTCGTAATGATTTTTTAAAGAAAAAATTGGAATTACTAAGATAAAGAGATATGACAGACTTTTACTTTCTCTTGCCTATATGAATATATAGGAAGGAAAGTATTGTTTTCATACCGATTTTTCGAAATCGAGTTTTCACCGGATCTACACGTTTTCAGATCCCCTGAATCCAAAAACATGTTTTTAGCGATTGGTCTGTGTGTGTGTATACAGAATATCTTAAGAACGGAGCATCGTACGAACTTGAAACTTGAAACCTAAGTTACATACCACTACCGGACCCGACACGAACATTTTCTTCAAAATCGGTCAACCGGAAGTAGTAGTTTATTCAGGTAATTTTTACATTTTTGCGATTTTCTCAAAAATGGGTCCTACGATTTTTTTAAAAAAAAGCCTCATTTAATAAATTTTTTATGTTCTACAATATAAGGTATGCGTCATGTTTACTAAAATTCTTGGAGAGGCTGTTTTCACGTAAAAAAATTGTTTTTTTAAGATTGCGGCTTTATTATGCATTTTAGCGCAAAAATGTACCTGTATGATAAAAGTTGAAGTCAATTTAAAATCCTACAACTTATATTTCCAAAATATTTTTATATAACACTTAGTTTAGCGGTAATTAGCGATTTTCTGTTCTTTTTCACACGAAAACGTGTAAAAACTCAATTTTTTAACCTTAGATGCAACCTTAGTATCATTTTACGACAAAATTGAATTATAATCAATTTTATAGGAAATTAAAAGATCTACAACTTTTAATTAGAGCATTTTTCTCTACAGAGCCTAGTTTAGCGTGAAAGAGTGATTTTCCGTATTTTTAAGCCAAACTGAGGTTGATTTTCATTTTACGTCTTTCACTCATGATTAAAATTAGGCTATGTTTATTGAGGTTAATTGTTTTGTTTATTTCTAGTGTTTTATTACTAACGTTAGATTATATTGTTCATTATTTTCATTGACAAGAGAAAGTCGTGTGAGTGTTTCACACCAGATTTCTTTAACTGGTTGTGAATTGTAAAACCGTTTGTGGTTTTGGCCTGGTATTTACACTGTCTGCAACAGTGTGCGTAGAATTGTAAATACAGTAAACTGTTCTCGGTTGGCCATTCGCGTTCTTATATTGACCGATTTATCCCGATTGTCTTCAGTAAAATTACTCACATTCGTTAATCCGGCATTACCCGAATCCTGAAAATGCCGGAATAAAGAAAGGTTACTGTTTTACACAGATCGTAAAAAGGAGAATGACAAGGTATTCAATTGCAGCGGCCGAGGAAAACTGTGCAAAAACATTGACCAGATCAGCGAATATTATATATAGGCCTACTAAAATTAATTAAGCACAAATTAATTTATAATTGTCTACAGTTTTCGCTTTCACAATCCAACTTAATATTCTACATTAAAGAGTTTTAACTTTAATTTGTTGTTGTTTAGGTCAACAGCCAAAAGGCTGGTTTAAACCTGTAGAGGTTTTACTAAGTAAAACGCGGAGTGAGGTGGTTTACCGATGCCTTCCTCACTGAGTGGAAAATTACGCTTATCAGCATGCTGGGCCCTCTGAAAAGCACATATTTTCCACTCTGCAAATGACACCTTCATTTCATTCACCACAGGGTCTGGCTGTATAATGAAATTCATTACTTCCAGAGGAGATAACTCTGAATAGTGTCTTTTACACCTCTACCTCTTCTGTTCTTAAATGATTCAGTCATTTAATTGGCTGACCATGTGATAAGAAACAGAACTATTTATTTTAGCCCTGCAACGAACAGATTGAGTGTAAATAATTTGACACTCCACCTGTCTGTTATGGGCAGCTACTAAAATTAATTAACCTCAAATTAATTTATAATTGTCTACAGTTTTCGCTTTCACAATCCAACTTAATATTCTACATTAAAGAGTTTTAACTTTTTTTTTTTTATTTGTTTAACGTCGCATCAACATCAAGGTCATTAGCGACGACGTTGGGGTGTAACTGTGTGTGATGAGGATGAAATGATTTTTTGTAACGTATGAAAATATGCCGTGCCTGAGTGGGATTCGAACCCAGGACCGCATGATGAGAGGCGAGCACGTTACCAACTGCGCCAATGCGGCCGGCACAGTTTTAACTTTAATTTAATAAAAATTAAACCAAAAAAATTATTAGACGATAAAATTTAATACACAATCTTTTGAATTTAAATTTTTATAATTTTGAACATAAATTTATAGTTTTTAACTTAATACTTAATAGAATATTTACAAAGATACATACATGTAAATTGGATTTTTTATTTCGTTTAATAAAAAAAAAATCTGGGGTGAAACACTCGCACAACTTTCTCTTGCCAATGCAAATAATTAATAATAAACCTAACATTATTAATAAAATATTAGAAATAAACAAAAACTAACCTCAAAAAAACATAACCTTATTTTAATCATGAGTGAATGACGCAAAATGACAATCGAACTCAGTTTGGCTTAAAAATACGGAAAATCACGCTTTCACGCTAAACTAGGCTCTGTAGAGAAAAATGCTCAAAACAAAAGTTGTAGATCTTTTAATTTTCTATAAATTTAATTATATACACTTTTGTCGCAAAATGCATACTAAGACCGAAATGTTAAAAAAATAGATTTTTCTCACGTTTTCGTGAGAAAAAAACAGAAAATCGCTAATTACCGCTAAACTAAGCGTTATACAAAAAAATGTATGAAATAAAAGTTGTAGAATTTTACATTCTCTACAACTTTTGTTATATAACATTTTGCGCTAAAATGCATATTAAAGCCGCAATCTTAAAAAGAAAATGCTTTTACGTAAAAACAGCCTCACGCAGAATTTCAGCAAACATGGCGCCTACCCTATCTTGTAGAGCATAAAAAATGTAGTAAACCAGGCGATTTTAAAATAAATCGTAGGACCAGTTTTTAAGAAAATCGCAAAAAAGTGAAAAATTACACGAATAAACTACTACTTCCGGTTGACCGATTTTGATGAAAATGTTCGTGTCGGGTCCGGTAGTGGTATGTATCTTAAGTTTTAAGTTTCAAGTTCGTACGATGTTCCGTTCTTGAGATATTCTGTTCACACACAGACACACACACACACACACACACACACACAGACACACACACAGACCAATCGCTAAAAACATGTTTTTTGGGTTCAGGGGGTCTGAAAACGTATAGATCCGGTGAAAACTCGATTTCGAAAAATCGACATGAAAACAATACTTTCCTTCCTATATATTCATATAGGCAAGAGAAAGTAATTATTGTTATTTATTATGCGCAGTATGGAGCTATATCGTAAACTGAGTCTATGTTGCACAATATTTACAATTTTATTTTTTGTGCCTGGTCTGGTACGAATAATATCTTTATTGTTCGTGAATGTTTTTGTCCATTCTTCTACAGAAATAACGCACAGATGCATTCTATATACTATTAAAAAATCTAGTGTGAAACACTCACACGAATTTCTCTTGCCAATGCAAATAATGAACCGTATTACCTAACATTAGAAATAAACAAAAAACTTAACCTAATTTTAATCATGAAAAAATGATAATGATGCAAAATGAAAACTAAAGTTTGGCTTAATAATACGGAAAATCACTCGTTCACGCTTAACTAGGCTGTGTAAAGAAAAATCTTCAAATAAAAGTTGTAGATTTTTTAATTTTCTACAACTTTATACCTACACTTTTATTGTTAAATGCATACTTTTTTTTGTAATCCCTAGTTTGTGTACGATGCAATCTGTTCAATTCAGAACAATAAGCAACCCCATGACCCAATGAGATGAGGATGATAATTATGTATGACGTGTAAATGAGGTGTAGTCTTGTACAGACTCAGGTCGACCATTCCTGAGAGAGTATGGTTAATTGAACCCCAACCATCAAAGTACACCGGTAACCACTGTCTAGCATTCAGATCCGTATAAAAGTAACTAAAAAGGATTTGAACCAGGAACCTTCGTCTCCGAAAATCAGCTGTTAAACAGCTGATTTTGGCGACGACTTTATCTCTAGACCAACCCGGCGGGTTAAATGCATACTAAGACCAAAATTTTTAAAATTCGATTTTTTTACAGATTTTCATGAAAAAACAGAAATTCACTAATTACCGCTAAAATAAGCGTTACACAAAGAAATGTTTGCAACAAAAATTGTAGGTTTTAAAATTTTCTACAATTCTGTTGGTATACACTTTTGCCCTAAAATGCATATTAAGTTCGCACTCTTAAAAAAAACCATTTTTTCTACGAGAGCAGAGCCTCCCCAAGAATTTCAGCAGACATGACCCCTACCCTACCTTATAGAGCATAAAAAATGTAGTAAATGAAGCGGTTTAAAAAAAACGTAGTAGCTTTTTTGAGAAAATCGCAAAGAAGTTAAAAATGACACTAATAAATTACTACTTCCGGTTGACCGATTTTGATGAAAATTGTCGTGTTGGGTGTTCTAGTAGCACGTAACTTAAGTTTCAAGTTTCAACTTCTTACGATATTTCATTCTTGAGATATTTTGTTCACACACAGACCAATCGTAAAAACATGTTTTTGGGTTCACAGGGGTGTGAAAACGTGTATATCCGGTGAAAACTCGATTTCGAAAAATCGAAATGGAGACAATACTTTCCTTCCTATACAGGGTGGACCAGGAGGAAAGAAAACATTGTAACAGGTGATTGTAGACCTAAACACAAGACAAAAAGTTCATATAAACATATGTCTGGAAATGCTTCGTTAGCGAGATAAATCTATCGAAAGATTTCGCCCAGATTTCCACTCCGAGGATTAAATGAAACCGAATTGAACCAATTAAGACAAACATTTTGATCGTTTCATATGAATTTTGACTTGAAATCTCTCAGAATTAAATTCTCTACAATTGTTGTTCATGGATTTTATGCTTTTGTTAGCCATTTAATGGAATTATGGCGCCTCAAACGTAAAAAACGTGTTTTTTGACAGTAAATTTTTGTGTTTTAAGCAAGTTATTTTACAAACTAAGGGACTTACAGTTCTGGGATCTAGTTTAATCAATTTTTCAAGTCAAAATTCATATGAAACGATCAAATGTTTGTCTTAATTACCGTTCTAATTGGTTCAATCCGGTTTCGTTAAATCTTTGGAGTGGAAATCTGGGCGAAATCTTTCGCTAGACTTATCCCGCTAACGAAGCATTTCCAGACATATGTATTGTTTAAATGAACTTTTTGTCTTGTGTTTAGGTCTACAATCACGTGTTCAAATGTTTTCCTTTCCTTCCGGTCCAGCCTGTATATTCATATAAGCAAGATAAAGTAAAAACAATAAAACAATGTTTTACTATAAGCAAAGAGCTTAACTTCGAAAGCTTTGAGAGCTTAGCTTTTTTTTATTTTTTTTTAGCTTTGAGAGCTTAACTTCGTTGAGTTGTTTTGCTATAAGCAAAGTGGAAGTAATAAATGTAAAATATTGTAAACAAAATTAAAATTCGTATGATTAAATATTTTATTAGTTTATTTAAGTAGTTCTATTTCATCTGATAGTCTATTGAGAGTTCTGTCGCCTAAAAAAATAGTTCAATTTTCTTTTAATCAAGTATTTGTTTGCACATCGAAACAATTTTCGATCGTGCACGCTACTCATTGGCACCATCTGTTTCCATCATATTGCAATTTCGAATTCTCTCCTCTCACGTACAACCTTAGCATAGAGAACGCATTCTGCAGTTTCCAATTCCGATATTCCTTTTTTAGTAAGAGCCCAATTTTCTCTGCATAAATAAACCCAAAGTTTTGGAACTACTACTATGCTATAAAATTTAATCAATATAATTTTGTGTGCCCTATTCTTCAATTTAGTTGCGATCGTTTCACATGTTGTGTAAAAACGAAGTATTTTTGAAGTGGCTGGACTGTGTTTTTTACATGGGAAAAATCTTTGTTATATAAATTAATTAATTTACAAAAATCTTTTTTTTTAATTTGTTAATTAATTAATCACTTCTGTCGGTTAGTCCTGCGACTGTTGATGATTTTTTTGTCAACATCATGATTTGCTTTAAAAACCCAATTTAGCAATTGAAATTTAATCCATTCCAAAGCACCAATGCTTGGAACAATTAGTACTCCCAATGATCCGTCTCTCGCTGATCCGTCCTTCCGTTTCATCCGCCTCCGAAAATAATTAACTATTTTGTTAAAATGTGAACGATTAAGAAAATATTCTCTATGAAACTGAAATTTGGAATAATATTTTTAATTTCTCTTGCTCTATATGAATGTATGTACGTATGTGTTGTTTAGCTCATCAGCCGAAAGGCTGGTTTGAAACTGTAGAGGTTTTACTAGCTAAAACGAGGAGTAAAGTAGTTTACTATTGCCTTCCTCACTGAGTGGAAAAGTACGCTTATCAGCTTGCCGGGCCCTCTGAAAAGCACATATTTTCCACTCTGCAAATGAAACCTTCACTTCATTCACCTCAGGGTCTGGCTGTATAACGAAATTCATTACTCTCAGAGGAGATAACTCTGATTAGTGTCTTTTACACCTCTACCTCTTCTGTTCTTAAATGATTCAGTCATTTAATTGGCTGACCATGTGATAAGAAACAGAACTATTTATTTTAGCCCTGCAACGAACAGATGAATGTAAATAATTTGACACTCACATATTTACGTAGGGAAGGAAAATATTGTGTTTTCATGTCGATTATTTTTATATCGAGATTCACCGGGAATACAATAAGTTTTTACCCCTCCCCCCTCAGGACCCTGAAAAACTTGTTTTAGCGATCGGTCTGTATGTGAACGAAATATCTAAAGAACGGAATAACGTACGAAGTTGAAACTTTGAAATTAAATTAGGTACCATAAGGGGATCTAAAACGAGAATTTTCATCAAAATTAGTCAACCGGAAGTTGTAGTTTACTCGGGCGATTTTTTTTAAAAATCGTCTCTCACTTAATTTTTTACGCTCAAGAAGATAGGGTAAGGGACATGTCTCTTGAAATTCATGGAAGGCTCGATCTCTTGGTAAAACTTGTATTTTTACTTTCTCTTGCCTATATGAACATAAAGGAAGGAAATTATTGTTTTCATGTCGATTTTAAGAAATCGAGTTTTTACCGGATCTACACGTTTTCAGACCGCCTGAACCCAAAAACATGTTGTTAGCGATTGGTCTGTGTGTGTGTGTGTGTGAACAGAATATCTTAAGAATGGAACATCGAACGAACTTGAAACTTAAAACTTAAGTTACACACCACTACCAGACCCGACACGAACATTTTCATTAAAATCGGTCAACTGGAAGGAGTATTTATTCATGAAATTTTTAACTTTTTTGTCATTTTCTCAAAAACTGGTCCTACGATTTTTTTTAAAAATCGCCTGGATTACTAAATTTTTTATGCTCTACAAGATAGGGTATGCGCCATGTCTGCTGAAATTCTTGCACAGGCTGTTTTCATGTAAAAAAATTGTTTTTTTAAGATTGCGAATTAAATATGCATTTTACCGCAAAAATGTATATAATAAAAGTTGTAGATAATTTAAAATCCTACAACTTTTATTTCATATAGTTTTTTGTATAACGCTTAGTTTAACGGTAATTAGCGATTTTTTGTTTTTTCTCGTGAAAACGTGTGATCAATTGATTTTTTTTAAATTTCGGCCGTAGTATGCATTTTACGACAAATAAGTACATAATCAAATTCATAGGAAATTAAAAGATCTACAACTTTTATTTCAACCAATTTCTTTTACAGAACCTAGTTCAGCGTGAAAGAGCGATTTTCCGTATTTTTAAGCCAAACAGAGGTTGATTTTCATTTTGCGTCTTTCACTTATGATTAAAATTAGGTTATGTTTATTGAGGTTAGTTTTTTGTTTATTTCTAATGTTTTATTAATAATTTTAGATTATGTTGTTCATTATTTGCATTGGCAAGAGAAAGTTGTATGAGTGTTTCACACCAGAAAATCGTCTCTAATTTTTTTACGCTCTACAAGATAGGGTAAGGGGCATATCTGTTGAAAATCATGGAGGGCCCGATCTTGTGGTAAAAATTGTATTTTTAAGATTGTGGGCTTAGGATCCATGCATTTCAAAGCACAATTTTATATAAATATATAAATATATAAATAATTATTAAAGTTGTAAACAATTAATACACATACAACTTTCATATCGAACATTGTTTTCTACAAAGCGTTGTTTAGTGTCAGTTAGTGATTGTTTTTATTTAACTCGTCTTAATCTAAAAGAATATGGTGTGAAACACTCACACAACTTTCTCTTGCCAATGCAAATATTGAACCATATAACCTGACATTAGTAATTAAAAACATCGTTGTTTTGGTAAACAGCGAAAAGGCTGGTTTGAACCTCTACAGGTTTTACTGAGTAAAACCTGAGTTTAACGAGGAGTGAGATGGTTTACTATTGCCTTTCTCACTGAGTTGAAAAAGTAAGCTTATCAGTATGGCAGGCCCTCCGGAAAGCATCCACTTTCCAACCTGCAAATGACACCTTCACTTCATTCACCACAGGGTCTGGCTGTATAGTGAAATTCATTAATCTCAGAGGAGATAACTCTGACTAGAGGTAGAGGTGTCTTTTACACCTCTACCTCTTCTGTTCGTAAATAGTTCAGTCATATAATTGGCTGACTATGTGATAAGAAACAGAACTATTTTTTGTAGCCCTGGAACCAACAGATCAAGTGTAATTTAACACTCCACTGGCAAGTTATGGGCAAAAATAAAACATTAGCAATAAACAAAAAACTAACCTCAAAATTATTCATTTTGCGTCATGCACTCATGATTAAAATTACTTTAGTAATTTTTAAATTTTTTTAGTTGGTAATGTTTTTAATTTGACCATTTTCACTAATGATTAAACATAAGTTATGATTTTAATTATTTTCACTGGGAAGAGAAAGTTTTTTGAGTGTTCACACCAAATTTTTATACTTTAATTTTTCCTGAGAAATTTGTAAGAAATAAATTTACTGCATTTCACCTCTTTAGGTGATCAGGAAGTTAGATATTTAGCGATGACTCAACGAGAGAACTTTCGCATTTAAATTTACAAATGCAATAAAACAGAAAACAAAATTTGCCAAAAAAAAACTATATAAATTGTAGACGCTTATTTTATTTTATATCGATATGGGATATTGAATTTTTATTTGTGAATGGATGAATTATTTTTAACTACAGTTGACAGTGAAGTTATTTTTAGTTATAACTTATTTTTCGCTTTTCTCGTATTTTGTTCACGTCTATTATAGTAATACGTAAAACTACTGAACGGAATTGGAATACAAAAATGAGTGACAAATGACATTGTGGAGTGCAGGGGGAATACGAGGTGTGGCTATTAAATAACGAGACTGACGTAAAAAATTTAATTTTAATTTTATACATAATCACTTAATGTCACCTTCAATATACACTCCTACTCTATCACTACAACGCTCCATGCCAATTTTCCATTGTTGGAAACAGTGCTGGAAGTCATCTTCTGTCAGCTCCTTCAGGACACGTGCCACTTTCTCTTTTACAGCTTCCACAGACTCAAATATTGTACCTTTTAATGCAGATGTCAACTTAGGGAACAGGTAGAAGACAATAACATGTGATAAAACGTGGTTTTTTACTTATGTTAAGTTAACTACTAACAAACACGTTTTTTTGGATTCAGGGGGCCCGAAAACGTTTATTTCCGGTGAAAACTCAATATCAAAAAATGTACATCAAAACAATACTTTCCTTCCCTATATAATGAATAATAGAGCATGCGGACGTAACAAATTATGACTTTAATACGGGTATAAAACTTCCAGAAATTGACCCAGTTTCCAATCACTAAAAACATGTTTCTTTAAGTTCATTGGGCCTGAAAACGTGTATTACCGGTGAAAACTCAAATACCTACATCAAAACAATATTTTCCTTCCCTATTATAATGAATATAGGGCATAAGAACGTAACAAATTATGACGTTAATATGGGTATAAAATATCCAGAAATTGACCCAATTTCCAACCACTAAAAACATGTTTTTTTTTGTGTTCAGGCGGCCTAAAAACGTGTATTTCCGGTGAAAACTCGATATCAAAAAATTTACATCAAAACAATACTTTCCTTCCCTATACAGGGTGATTCATGAAGTTCTCCCCCCACTTCTACAGCACATTGTACTAGTAAAAATAATGAAAAAATGTTATATAAACATAGGTCCGAAAACGCTTCGTTAGCGAGTTACAGCTAGCGAAAGTTTCGCCTGGATTTCAGTTCACCAGGTGAAATGAGGTCTTCCTGGAATTGTGGTAAGGTAGATTAAGGGGCAAATTCAATCATTTCTTATGGTTTTTGATCTGATAAATTGAATAAAACAGGTCCCAGATCTGTAAGTTAAATAGTTTTTAAGAAAACCAGTGTCAAATGCAAAAAATGGAGTGAAAAACTTATTTTTTCATCTTTGGGCAAGGATAACTGTGTTATTTCACCAAGAAACAGTTAAAATTTTTCAATAAAACATGTAGAAAATTTTATTCTGAACAAACCGGTGTAAATTAAGTACACAGAAAGCGAATAGATGTTTGATTAAATGAGTTTTTATTCATAAGAGTACAAAGTAAAATTAACCGGAAAAACTAAAATGAAAAAATGTGTTTTTTTCACTCCATTTTTTTGCATTTGACACTGGTTTTCTCAAAAACTATTCGCTTTCGTGTACTTTATTTACACCGGTTTGTTCAGAATAAAATTTTCTACATTTTTTATTGAAAATTTTTAACTGTTTCTTGGTGAAATAACAAAGTTATTCTTGCCCAAAGATGAAAAAATGTGATTTTCACTCCATTTTTTGCATTTGACACTGGTTTTCTCAAAAACTATTTAACTTACAGTTCTGGGACCTGTTTTATTCAATTTATCAGATCAAAAACCATAAGAAATGATTGAATTTGCCCCTTAATCTACCTTACCACAATTCCAGGAAGACCTCATTTCACCTGGTGAACTGAAATCCAGGCGAAACTTTCGCTAGCTGTAACTCGCTAACGAAGCGTTTTCGGACCTATGTTTATATAACATTTTTTCATTATTTTTACTAGTACAATGTGCTGTAGAAGTGGGGGGAGAACTTCATGAATCACCCTGTATAATGAATAATAGGGCAAGAGAACGTAACAAAATAATGACGTAATACGGGGATAAATTTCCATAAATTGACCCAGTTTCTTGAACTTCATTTAACTAACTCTTAGAAACACCAAACTGCGTAATTGTTATTTACAATTACTTGTTAAGACAAATATTGAACTATTTGTAAAAATTATATTGCGGTGTAAATATGATTCATCATAGTAAGTTATAAGT
Source organism: Catonia carolina (assembly GCA_035578175.1). Taxonomy (NCBI): domain Eukaryota; kingdom Metazoa; phylum Arthropoda; class Insecta; order Hemiptera; family Achilidae; genus Catonia; species Catonia carolina. The sequence continues at coordinate 7,695,680 of JAQMRL010000009.1, forward strand.
TTGAAGTTGTAAGTTCGTAACCTATATAACTTTTACTGCTTTCGGGCTATAAAGTTTATCTCGGTTTAGTAACTTTTGGACTTGATCTATGTTGATGAAGTTTAAAATATTGTACCCACTGTTTTGTACTCACTTTATAGAACTGTCTTGCGACACATCTGTGTTCTATTCATCCTTTAGGACAAAGGATTAGTTAGTTGGATAAATATCTCCTGGATCCATCCTTGTCTTTCAAAAGTTATTCCTTCATAAACTTTCTATTGTTTTCTACTTCCTTTAAAACCTGTAAAATAAATTAGAAAATTTTATGATCGTGAAAAATTTCAAGGATGACTTACTGGAGAAAATGAATTAAGGGGAGACTGTACTTTGTACCCCACCAATGTTAAATTTGCTATTTTTAGGTACATTTTTCGCAGAATTGGTGAAAGATAGAAAAATTAAACTTTACACACTTATAGTTTTAGGGTGGTTTTAGCTACTGACATTTTTTCAATTTAATCTGTTGGACCATAACGTTTTTAAAAGAATATCGAAAAAAATAAAATTTTGATAATTGTTTTCTACGTTTTTTACGTAAATTACTAAATTTTTGAGCACCTGAGAAAGTAAAAAAATGTCGGTGACTGGGCATGTAGGTACATGATAATTAAGCGGTAAAAATTTCAGCCTGGTAGGTTAAATGGTTTCTGAGAAAAACGTACCTAAGTGTTAAAAATCTGGTGTGAAACACTCACACAACTTTCTCTTGCCAATGCAAATAATTAATAATAAACCTAACATTATTAATAAAATATTAGAAATAAACAAAAACTAACCTCAAAAACATAACCTTATTTTAATCATGAGTGAATGACGCAAAATGACAATCGAACTCAGTTTGGCTTAAAAATACGGAAAATCACGCTTTCTCGCTAAACTAGGCTCTGTAGAGAAAAATGCTCTAAACAAAAGTTGTAGATCTTTTAATTTTCTATAAATTTAATTATATACACTTTTGTCGTAAAATGCATACTAAGACCGAAATGTTAAAAAAATCGATTTTTCTCACGTTTTCGTGAGAAAAAAAACAGAAAATCGCAAATTACCGCTAAACTAAGCGTTATACAAAAAAATGTTTGAAACAGAAGTTGTAGGTTTTTAATTCTCTACAACTTTTATTATATAAGTTTTTGCGCTAAAATTTATATTAAAGCCGTAATCTTAAAAAAACAACGTTTTTACGTGAAAACAGCCTCACCGAGAATTTCATCAAACATGGCGCCTACCCTATCTTGTAGAGAATAAAAAATTGAGTAAAATAGGCGATTTTAAAAAAAAATCGTAGGACCAGTTTTTGAGAAAATCGCAAAAAACTGAAAAATTATACGAATAAACTACTACTTCCGGTTGACCGATTTTGATGAAAATGTTCGTGTCGCGTCCGGTAGTGGTATGTAACTTAAGTTTCAAGTTTCAAGTTCGTACGATGTTCCGTTCTTGAGATATTCTCTTCACACACAGACACACAGACACACAGACACACACACAGACCAATCGCTAAAAACATGTTTTTTGGGTTCAGGGGGTCTGAAAACGTATAGATCCGGTGAAAACTCGATTTCGAAAAATCGACATGAAAACAATACTTTCCTTCCTATATATTCATATAGGCAAGAGAAAGTAAAAATCTAAATTTACGGGAAAAGGCACAAATAAAAAACAAAATGTACACAAACAAATTTAATTTTCCATCAACAGTTGGATAGAAAGCTGCACTAACAGCGGAAAATAATTAAAATAATGAAACAGATATTTAAAAAATAACTAAAATTCTGTTGGCAGTAAAACAAGCAATATAAAAATATGAAAAATATTTGTTTTGGCGACGTGTTAATTTTTTAGCATAAACCTGATAAAAACTTAAATTTTTTTGCACTAAAATAATTTTTTGTCGTAATATAATGTTTTTGTGGTAGATCTAGGTCAAAACTATTGAAAAACATAAAAACCCTAAAATCAAAATTTTCAGTCAAAACCGTCATACAGTCTTTAAGGGGTTCAGTGAGTCCGAAAACGTGTAGATCCGGTGAAAACTCGATTTCAAAAAATCAACATGAAAACAATACTTTCCTTCCTATATGTTCATATGTTGTTGTTTAGGTGATCAGCCAAAAGGCTGGTTTGAACCTCTAGAGATTTTACAAATTAAAACGAGGAGTGAGGTGGTTTACCGTTGTCTTCCTCACTGAGTGGAAAAGTACGCTTATCAGGATGCTGAGTGGAAAAGCAAATATTTTCCACTCTGCAAATGATAACTTCACTTTATTCACTACAGGGTCTGGCTGTATAATGAAATTCATTACTTTCAGAGGAAATAACTCTTGAGTAGTCTTTTACACCTCCACCTCATCTGTTCTTAAATGATTCAGTTATTTAATTGGCTGGCCATGTGATAAGAAACAGAACTATTTAGTTTAGCCCTGCAACGAAGAGATTGAGTGTAAATAATTTTACAGTCCACCTGTCTGTTATGGGCAGATATTTATACGGGCAAAACAAAATAAAAAATCTGGTGTGAAACACTCACACAACTTTCTCTTGCCAATGCAATTAATTAATAATATAACCTAACATTACTAATAAAACATTAGAGAGAAACAAAAAAACTAACCTCAAAAAACGTAATCTTATTTTAGTCGTGAGTGATAGACAAAAGTGAAAATCAACCTCAGTTCAGCTTAAAAATACGGAAAATCACTCTTTCACGCTAAACTAGGCTCTGTAGAGTAAAATGCTCTAAATAAAAGTTATAGATTTTTTAATTTCCTGTAAATTTTATTATACTTTTTTTTCCGTGAAATGCATAATAAGGCTGAAATCTTTAAAAATCGTTTTTCCACGATTTCGTGAGAAAAAACAAAATCGCTAATTACCGCAAAACTAAGCGGAAAAATAGGTTTGAAATAAAAGTTGTAGGATTTTGAATTTTCCACAACTTTTATTATATACATTTTTGCGGTAAAATGCATATTAAAGTAGCATTCTTAAAAAAACAGTTTTTTACGAGAAAACAGCTTCCCCAAGTATTGCTTTCTCAAGACATGGTGCCTACCCTATTTTGTAGAGCATAAAAAAATTAGTTAATGAGGCGATTTTAAAATCGTAGGAGCCTTTGAGAAAATAGCAAAAATGTGAAAAATTACACGAATAAACTACTACTTCCGTTTGACCGATTTTGATTAAAATATTCTTGTCGGGTCCGGTAGGAGTGTTTAACTTAAGTTTTAAGTTTCAAGTTCATACGATGTTCCGTTCTTGAGATATTCTGTTCACACACTTACACACACACACGCACGCACGCACACAGACCAATCGCTAAAAACATGTTTTTTGGGTTCAGGGGTTCTGAAAACGTGTAGAACCGGTGAAAACTCGATTTCTAAAAACCAACATGAAAACAATACTTTCCTTCCTATATATTCATATAGGCAAGAGAAAGTAAAAATTATGTCACAAGTTGCATTCTTCTGGACCGTTTTATGGATTTACCAATGCACAGGTTTAGTTTGTGACAGTCGGGAACTGAAGAATAAAAGGGATGGAAAAGAGATTTGGTCAACTTCTACTAACCGATCCCACTGTTTACTTCTTAAGAAGAAAGACGAAGAACAAATGATACATTCTAACTTTCTATTATTGAATCTTTGTAAAGAAAGAAAATATTATTGGGCTCATATTTCAACAATATTGGTTAAAGTTGTAAGAATAGGCACTCGAACAGATGTCTATCTTTCCCCCATACAGTCTAAAATTACTACAGACTTATTGCAACTAGCTAAGAATAAAATTTAATTTGGTCTTCCTTAATTCTTCCAATCTGTGAACTACAATCAATGGTTTGGAATTCTACTAAAATTTTTTTGTTTTTATTAATTAATCTGAAATAATATTGCGCAATTGTTTAGTGTTGCGCAATTATTATTACTTATTTTACGCTGTTCCATTCTATTTTATGCCCAAAACGGGCAGGTGGAGTGTTATTTTAATTGCACTCTACCTGTTTGGTCCAGGGCTAAAAAAAATAGTTCTGTTTCTTATCACATAGTCAGCCACTTATATGACTGAACTATCTAAGAACAGAAGAGGTAGAGGTGTAAAAGACACTAGTCACAGTTATCTCCTTTGAGAGTAATAAATTTCACTATGCAGCCAGACCCTGTGGTGAATACAGTGAAGGTGTCATTTGCAGGGTGGAAAGTGAGTGATTTTCGGAGGGCTTGGCATGCTGATAAGCATACTCTTTCAACTCAGTGAGGAAGGCAATGGTAAACCACCTTACTCCTCGTTTTTACTTAGTAAAACCTCTAGAGGTTCAAACCAGCCTTTCGGCTGTTGACCTAAACAACAACAACCATTCTATTTTACACTACGGCGTCATGCAATGGAAAAACTCTAATTTGATGTATTTCTTTAATCAAATACAATACGTACAATTGGTACAAACTCTTTCAATTTAACAGAATACATAATATAGAGTCTGTCTACGCTAAGAGTACTCCGACGTAGGCAACCAGCAATACAAGTGAGCATGCGCATTAATTAACAATACCCACAGCATGATCAAAAACAAAATTTCATACAACACTAATTATTATTCGCTCTAAACTTAATATAATAAAAACACGTTCAATTCATCTATTAGAAAATGTTTTATAAATCAAACATTAGTTTACCATTTATAACTAAAACTTTTACTATTGTTACTCTTACATTATTATTTTTCATTACATTATTTACTATTATTACATTATTATTTATGATTAGTGGGTTTTTATTATAGACCCAGTTTTATTTTTGGTCACAAGTAATATAAGACTAAATTATAACAGGAGAGTAAACAATATTCTAGTGATTCGTTGTTTATCATTTCTGATCGTTTATTTTGTATCATTAAAATTAATGTCTGTGATTAGTTTAATACAACTGTTTGCACTTGCCCGTGTTTAACTCATTTTTAGTTTCATCAGTTATATTTTGGTAATTATGTATCGGTTCGTTTCAATTTTCTTCGTAGATTGAATTTGAAAAGTTTTGTAAGCTATATTTTGTGTTTTGCGTGAAAGAGCGATTTTCCGTATTTTTAAGCCGAACTGAGGTCAATTTTCATTTTGCGTCTTTCACTTATGATTAAAATCAGGTTTTTTTTATTAGGGTTAGTTTTTTTTTGTTTATTTAAAAAAAATAAATAAAAAAATAAAGTCGTGTGAGTGTTTTACACCAGATTTTTTAATTAATTATGTGAAGAGCAAAATTATTTTGTGGGATTGGATTTGTTGGAGGTTTGATCAGTGACTTTGTGATATTTATTAGTGTTTATAAGCAGCGCATTCATGCAAAACTGGGTACGACCAGGTTTGCGCCTCTCCGCCAACTGTATTTTTCCACAAACAAAATATTATGTAGGCTATTAAAAAGTTCCAGTAAAATATTACTATAATAGTTTCTTCGTTCACAGTACCATGAAATAGTTAAATTTTAAAATTTAACCACAAGTAAATACGTGTTAGATGTATGCCAATTGTTAAACTTTAGCAATTTTATTCTTGACGCCCGGCTCAAAAAATTGGTAACTGATTGGCCCACCGCTACAAAAAAGTTGGGACATCTGATCTAGACTGTAACTGAAAATGTGAACCTGGAATCGTTGGATTAAGGGATAGTCAACTCAAGAAAATGATTTTTCTTTAATTTAGATTTTTTTGCATTTATTTAAAATGTAAAAATTTCTGAATCACAGCATGGTGTTTACTTTGTACGTTGACATAAAGGTTATAAAAACATATGTTTTAAATACACATGTTTTGTCGTGGTATCAACGGTTTATCAAGTTTTTATTGTGAAATATTTTTAAATCAGAAATTTATTAGTTACGTTTTCCTCTATTCAGGAAATTCACAATCTGTTGGAAACAATTAATGAATGTGATTGGCTAATTAATTAATTTGGTATGTGATAATGTGATATGCCAATTAATGACAAAATTTGAAAAATAATAACATGATAAATAAACGTGAGTGGAAACACAGTCCAGTGACAGAACTCCGATGTGAATAGAAAAGTGTAGCATTAAGCGCAACATTTAGAACACTGTAATGGATAGCCCTTAATTAATGAGATCCCGGCTCCATCGACGGTTTAGTCGTCTTATTAGATTGTTTGGGAGAGTCTGCGTAGCCAGATTTGAGATCAATCGGTTATGGTGGTTCACGAGTTTCAACCTAAATTTTGTAAAGAGTTTTAAGAAAACGTCGTATTTTTTTGGTTTAACCGACTGTTTTGCAATTACCTGTGGTGATTACTTGTTGTGAAGGATGAAATGATTTTTTTGTAACGTATGAAAATATGCCGTGCCTAAATGGGATTCGAACCCAAGACCGCATGATTAGAGGCGAGCACGTTTCCAACTACGCCAATGCAGCCGGATTAGTTACTGTAGGTTTTTTTTGTAAATAAATAAACTATTTAGCTACTTAACGATCAGATAAATAAATTATTTTGTAAAGAAAATAAAGCTCACTATTAAAGCGAGTGAAATTATTCCTTAAACTTTAAATTTTCCGAAAATGTGTTTTTACATGATTGTACATTCTTGGGAATTAAATATTTCAGTTTGTATTGGGGATATTTGGATGAATTTACTTTTTAATGTTCATAATTTATTTCTTTCTGTTTGAATATTATCTGTTGAATGATTATTACAAAACACTTGATAGGGATTTAGTTCAAAAATAATAAGTGAATACATTAAATAAATTTTTTGAAAATATGGGTTTTCTTCAATTAATTTCTTGTAGGAAAAACTACATACGACAGATAATAGACAGCAATTTTCTGTATTTTTTGGCACAAGAATTACGTTGATATCTTTCTTGGTTCCTGAGATATTTTATTCCGTTAAAAGCCTGCTTTTCCGCCCCACCCTTACATAAGGGGCTGTGATTAATTTTTCGGCCTGGTTCAAATGGTAAAACATTACTAGTAAATTACTCTTTCATGTAAAATATAAATAATGATGTATTATAGACAGTAGTTTTGATTTTCATTTTAAGGGATGACTACACCCTTAACAGTCGAGTATGGTAACAACTAAACCACCAAAGAGATTTCTGATATTAATATGACCTAGAAGAGTGTCATAACATCCCCTATGTTTCCAGTTGGGATATTACATAAGGGTCGTATACTTAATCGCCTTTACAACAAGCCAGGATAGTAACTCTAGTTTCCTTCTTCGCTTAGTTAAGCTTTTGCCACATCCGAGTTAAAACGACCCATAATTTATATGCGACATTGTAAACACTAAATATACTTTATGTTGCTTCATTAAATTCAAGCGCGTAAATTAACTACTGCTAGTACCATCTTTAGTAAAAAAGAAAAATCTTATTTTTTAATTGGCTGTCTCAAGTTATATTAATTTAAAAATTTATTATCAAAGTAATAAACAATAAACCTCCGATGTACGAGACTTGGCTATTAAATAACGAGACTGACGTTGTAAAAAATTGTATTTTTATGTTATACATAATCACTTATTGTCACTTTCAATATACACTCCTTTTCTATCCCTACAACGCTCCATGCGAATTTTCCATTGTTGGAAACAGTGCTGGAAGTCATCTTCTATCAGCTACTACAGGACACGTGCCGCTTTCTCTTTTACAGCTTCCACAGACTCAAATCTTGTCCTTTTAAATGCAGATTTCACCTTAGGGAACAGATAAAAAATAATAACATGTGATGAAACGTGGTTTTTAACTTATGAACCGGAAAAGAAGCGCCAATACATGCACTGGAAGAGCTGAACTTCACCGAGAGCCAAAAAAGCTCAAATGAGCAAGTCAACATAAATCAATGATAATTGTTTTTTTTATATATATCCATGGGACAGACATTTTTTTTGATTCTGTACTTCCACTTTGATTCCTGAAGGTCAAACAATTAATCAATATTACTACCTTGAGGTACTTTCTAAACTACGTCAAAGAGTAAGGAAAAAACGCCCCGAAATGTGGAAGGACAAATTATCGGTTCTCCAGCAAGACAATGCGCCAGCTCATTCGGCGTTATCTGTCAAGAGGTTCCTAGCCAAGTACAGCATCTCATCTCAGTGTTAGAACATCCACCTTATTCACCAGATCTTCCACCATGTAACTTCTACCTGTTCTCTAAGGTGAAATCTGCATTAAAAGGGACAAGATTTGAGTCTGTGGAACCTGTAAAAGAGAAAGCGGTAAGTGTCCTGAAGGAACTGACAGAAAATGACTTTCAGCACTGTTTCCAACAATAGAAAATTCGCATGGAACGTTTTAGGGATAGAAAAGGAGTGTATAACTTATTGAAGGTGAGAATAAGTGATTATGTATAAAATTAAAATCAAATTTTTTACAACGTCAGTCTCGTTATTTAATACCCGCATCTCGTATAATAAAATTCTTTACCTCAGAGGAGACAACTCTACCTGTTCCCTTAGGTGAAATCTCCATTAAAAGGGACAAGATTTGAGTCTGTGTAACCTGTAAAAGAGAAAGCGACACGTATCCTGAAGAAGCTGACAGAAGATGACTTCCAGCACTGTTTCCAACAATGGAAAATTCGCATGGAGCGTTGTAGGGATAGAAAAGGAATGTATATTGAAAGTGACAATAAGTGATTATGTATAACATAAAAGTACAATTTTTTACAACGTCAGTCTCGTTATTTAATACCCACACCTCGTATAATAAAATTCTTTACCTCAGAGGAGACAACTCTGACTAGTGTCTTTTACACCTATACCTTTTCTGTTCTTAAATGGTTCAGTGATAATAATCTGCTGACCATGGGATAAGAAACACAACTATTTTTTGTAGCCATAGAACTAACAAATCAGGTGTAAATAATTGAACACTCCACCTGCCTGTTATGGGCAAATATATATTATCTTTTGCCCTATTTGATTGTATAGGTAAGAAGAAAAGTTTGCATGACTTAAGTGATTAGTCTCTGTGTGTGTGTGTGTGTGTGTGTGTGTGCGCGCGCGCGCGCGCGTGTGTGTGTATGTGTGAATGAAGGTACAATTTTTAGGTCAATTGGTGTTAATTCAGTGGTTTGTTGTTGATGTTTAGGTCATCAGCCAAAAAGCTGGTTTGAACCTGTCGAGATTTTACATAGTAAAACGAGGAGTGAGATGGTTTATCATGCCTTCCTCACTGAGTGGAAAAGTACGCTTAACAGCATGCCGGGCCCTCTGAAAAGCACATATTTTCCACTCTGCAAAATGACACCTTCACTTCATTCACCACAGGGTCTGGCTGTATATTGAAATTCATTACTCTCAGAGAAGATAACTGTGACTAATGTCTTTTACACCTATACCTCTTCTGTTCTTAAATGCTTTAGTCATATAATTGGCTGAACATATAATAAGAAATAAAACTATTTATTTTAGCCCTGCCACTAACAGATTGAGTGTAAATAATTTGACACTCCGCCTGTCTGTTATGGGTAATTCAGTGGTTTATACACCCTGATGATATCAGTGATTATCTCACACGCAGTGGTGGCGCAAGCGGATTACCTATATAACACGGGAAATGAAAATACTTTTTTTATAAATTTCAGGGCGTGTCTAAACGCATACGAAAATAGTAAAACTGTTCGTGACCGCTTCAATTAAGAAGATTTTTTGTATTGTACATTGGGCGATTATCGTAAGATACAACATTTTTATTGAGGCAGATTTCACTTTTTTATATTTTATACGTCGGTCTTTATATCTATAGCATTAAGGGAGAGTGTAATATGAAGGGGTTAAATTTTAGGTACTACCCTTTTAATTGGTCGTCTCGTTTCGTTAACCCCTAACAAAAATAAATCAGGTGTAAAACACTCACACGACCTTCTATTGTCAATTTTTTTTTAATCCCTTATGTGTGTACGTTGCAATCTGTTAATTTTATCCTAATAAACAACCCAATGAGATGGCGTGTAAATGAGGTGTAGTTATGAAAAGAAATTTACCTTTTTTTACTTTCTCTTGGTCTGAATGAATATACGAGTTCTCTCGTACAGGGAAAAAAAGTATTGTTTTTAAGTTTTTTTTAAAATCTATGTTTCGATTTTTTGAAAATGAGTTTTCACCGGATATTCACATTTTCCCTTGAACCCAAAGAAACATGTTTTAACCAATTGGTCTGTGCTTGCGCGCTCGCTCTTTGGTGCCTGTGTGTGTATTTTTGCACGAGTGTAGGGGAACAAAGTATCTCAAAAACTGTATTCATCGAAATTGAAACTAGAAACTTACGTTAGGTAGCCTACTACTAGAGGACCCGACACAAACATTTTCATCAAAATCGGCGAATTAGAAGTAGTAGTTTATTCGTGTCATTTTTCACTTTTTTGGGATTTGCTCAAAAACGGCTTTTACGATTTTTTTAAAAATTGCCCCATTTACTTAATTTTTTATTCTCTATAAGATAGGGTAGGTGCAACGTCTGTTAAAATTCTTTGGGAAGCTGTTTTCTTGTAAAAAAGTTGTTTTTAAAGAGTGCGGCTTTAACATGCATTGAAGCGCAAAAATTGTATATAATGAACATTGTAGAGAATTTACAAACCTACAACTTCTATTTCAAACATTTTTTTATAACGCTTAATTTAGCGGTAATTAGCGAATTTCTGTTTTTTTCTTTCACGAAAATGTGTAAAAAAAATAGATTTTTTTAAAGATTTCAGCCTTAGTATGCCTTTGACGACAAAAGTATATAAAATCAAATTTATAGGAAATTAAAAGATCTACAACTTTTATTTATAACTTTTTTCTCTACAGAGCCTAGTTTAGCGTGAAAGAGTGATTTTCCGTATTTTTAAGCCAAACTGAGGTTGATTTTCATGTTACGTCTTTCACTCATGATTGAAATAAGAATATGTTTTTTGAGGTTATTTTTTTGTTTATTTTTAATGTTTTATTACTAATATTAGGTTATATTGTTAATTATTTGCATTTGCAAGAGAAAGTTGTGTGAGTGTTTCACACCAGATTTTTATATATTCACTTGCCATTTATTTAAGGCTTATCTGAGGTTGAAAAAACGACATTCGTGTATTCTGTAAATAGAACAAAAGAAAGTAATACAATTTGTACTTAAAAATTTTGACTAAATGTATTGTAGCTGTTTTTGTGCTCAAATATTCCGTTTGTCTTTTTTATATAAAATGTTATAATAGAAAAATACAATTATTTATCTTTTTGATGTTATTTTTTTCTAAAAGAGATTGAAATAGGTTTTTTTGAACCTTTTATAAAGTGTTATTATAAAATGAAAGTGCCGTAAGAAAATGTTAAGTTTATTCGTTTATTCTGTGATATAACACGGACAGAAATACTTTTAATTTGTTTCTAACATTACATTGTTTTTAAGAATATTCTTTAATATGTAATTATTTTTTCTTTTTGTAACTAATTAATTATAATTAAAATCAATAAAAAGAATATTTATTTTCTTTGTGGTTAGAGCCCCCGCGATAATTTATTTTTGGGCTTTGTCTATAGTGTAGAGGTGGGGAAGTACTGTATGCGATACGATTTTCTCCAGTTAAGTCCTCCTTCTTTTAAATTTATTGTATTTATTTTCAGATTTTTGTTGTTTACGTCATCAGTCGAAAGGCTGGTTTGAATCTCAGAGGCTTTACTAAGTAAAACGAGGAGTCAGGTGGTTTATTTTGCCTTTCGCATGGAGTGGAAAATTGTGCTTCTCAGTATGCCAGGCCCTTTGTAGAACTTTGCAACAACCTTTATAAAACTTAAAAATACGGAAAATCAATAATTACGTCTGTACTAAGGCTGATTCTTAAAAAATTGATTTTTTTACACATTTTCGTAAAATAAACATAAAATCGCCAATTACCACAAAACTAAGCATTATACAAAAAAATGATTGGAATAAAAGTTTTAGGTTTTTAAATTCTCTACAACTTTTATTATATACATTTTTGCGCTAAAATGCATATTAAAGCCGCAATCTTAAAAAACCATTTAAATTTAACTTGTCATCCCTGTTTCATTTCATAAAAAAGAAAATTCATCTCATAAAAAAATCATCCATCATAGTTTATAAATCATTATCATTAAAAATTGGCACCACATTCCTTGAAACATTTCACGCCGAAATCGGTCACTGGATCGATTCACATTCCTGCCATTCCTCATTCATTCCATCTCATTTACTAGTTGTGCTTTAAAAATTGTACAGTTGTAAACAAAAATAAAGTTGAAGCCAAAAAAAAATGGTAGTATACGAGGTATGGCTATTAAATAACGAGACTGACGTTGTAAAAAATTTTACTTTTATTTTATACCTAATCACTTATTTTCACCTTCAATATACACTCCTTCTCTATCCCTACAACGCTCCATGCGAATTTTCCATTGTTGGAAACAGTGCTGGAAGTCATCTTCTGTCAGCTCCTTCACAACACGTGCCCCTTTCTCTTTTACAGCTTCCACAGACTCAAATCTTGTCCCTTTTAATGCAGATTTCACCTTAGAGAACAGGTAAAAGTTACATGGTGCAAGATCTGGTGAATAAGGTGGATGTTCTAACACTGAGATGCTGTACTTGGCTAGGAACCTCTTGACAGATAACGCGGAATGAGCTGGCGCATTGTCTTGGTGGAAAACCGATGATTTGTCCATCCACATTTCGAAACGTTTTTTCCTTACTCTTTGACGTAGTTTAGAAAGCACCTCAAGGTAGTAATATTTATTAATTGTTTGACCTTCAGGAACCCAGTGAAGGTACACAATCCCATGGATATCAAAAAAACTATCATCTTTGCTTTAAATTTTGACTTGCTCATTCGAGCTTTTTTGGCTCTCGGTGAAGTTAGGCTCTTCCGGTGCATGGATTGGCGCTTCTTTTCCGGATCATAAGTAAAAACCACGTTTTATCACATGTTATTATCTTCTCATTATTCCTAAGGTGAAATTTGCATTAAAAGGGACAAGATTTGAGTCTGTGGGAGCTGTAAAAGAGAAAGCGGCACGTATCCTGAAGGAGCTGACAGAAGATGACTTCCAGCACTGTTTCCAACAATGGAAAATTCGCATGGAGCGTTGTAGGGATGAGAAAGAATGTATATTGAAGGTGACAATAAGTGATTATGTATAAAATAAAATTAAAATTTTTACGTCAGACTCGTTATTTTATAGCCACACCACGTATTCTCATATTGGGCAAGAGAAAGTAAGAGCGGAGACTAGGGAGTTTAAATTTTCACGGTTTCAATAATTATTGATCTTTTTTATGTACAGTTTACGAGTAGATGTATATTTACAGTTTAAGGTAGTTGTATATAAATAAGTTTTAACATAAAGGAAAACTTTTTTAAATTTTATCCAAAGAAAAATTGGAAAACTGATTTAAACCCTTCATTCTTATGATAGGTGATTTATTACATATTCTCAAAATCATTCGAGCCTTCATTTATCATAATGGTTTCCAAGAACGCATCCTCTTTGGTCTACAATGGTTTTTTAATTTGGAAAGTTGCCAGAGTTAATTTTTTGTGAGGTAAATCATACAAAAAGAGTTTGTGGAAGTTAAGGATGAAGGAAAAGTTTTTCAATAGAAAAGATTATAATTAATGAATATCAGTACTAAATCTGTGATTAGTTTTTCAGAAACTTAAGTTTTCATCTTTCATTTTTTCCATCTGCTGTTCCTCCTCTCTTACCTTCCACCACCGCTACTCTCTTTTTCTTTCTTTTTACTTTCTCTTGCCTATATGAATATATAGGAAGGGAAGTATTGTTTTCATGTCGATTTTTCGAAATCGAGTTTTCTCCGGATCTACACGTTTTCAGACCCCATTAACCCAAAAAACATGTTTTTAGCGATTGGTCTGTGTGTGTGTGTGAACAGAATATCTCAAGAACGGAACATCGTACGAACTTAAAACTTGAAACTTAAGTTAGACACCACAATCGGACCCTACACGAACATTTTCATCAAAATCGGTCAACCAAAAGTAGTAGTTTATTCGTGTCATTTTTCAATTTTTTTGCGATTTTGAGTGTCATAAAAATACAAAGGAGGACAAACTCGTTTACGCAGGGTAAATTGAATTGAATTTTGCGTCATTGACTCATTGATTATGTGTTCTTTATTTTATATCGTTTATTAATGATTAAACAAAGGGTAATAAGGTTTTTACCTTATTACCCTTACCCTTTGGTGGGGAGAAGATCATGTGAGTCATTTCCCAGAGGTTAGGTATATTTTAAATACAGGGTGATTATAAATGAAATAGACAGTTTCGATAGCTTATAGCAAATGTATTTTTGAAAAGTTAAGGTAATTACTTACATGATTATATAGAAGAATTCATTAAGTTTTTATTGAAAATATTTACAGATGTTCAATGTGTGCACCATTTGTAACACGACAGATATCAACACGGTAGTCGAATTCTTCCCACACACGATTAAGCATATGACGGTCAACTGTGGCAAGAGCATTTGCGATACGTTATTTTAGATCATCGATATCTACAGGACGCGGTGGTACAAAAACTTTGTCTTTTACATAACCCCATAAGAAAAAGTCGCAGGGGGTTAAGTCTGGACTACGAGGTGGCCACGGCGTAAACACAATGTTTTCCTCACTCGCACGGCCGATCCATCGTCTAGGAAGACGTTCATCAAGATAATTTCTGACCAGTAAGTGCCAGTGAGGCGGAGCTCCATTTTGTACAAAAATGAAGTTATCACTATCTTTCTGGAGTTGAGGCATTAACAATTCGTTTAACATGTCCAGATAAATTACTCCGGTTACTGACACTTCGTTAAAGAAGAATGGCCTGTAAATCTTTTCATGAGCTAATGCGCAAACGACGTTTACTTTAGGGTAATCGCGTGTATGCTGTAAAGTTATTTTTGGGTTTTCTGTGCCTCATATTCTAACATTATGTCTATAAACTTGTCCACTAATGTTAAAATTGCATTCATCGCTGAAAATTAGGCGATTAAAGAATGCGTCGTCATTTTCAATACTATGTTGCATCTCCAGACAAAATTTTTTACGTACGACTTTATCACTGGTATTTAAACTTTGTACTAACTGCAATTTATAAGGTGTCATTTTGAAAGGTTTCCGCAGAATTTTCCATACAGTCGGTTGAGGAATTTGCAATTCCAAACTTGCTGATCTAGTTGATTTTCCTGGATTTGGTACATAAACATTACGACTCTATCAATTTGTTCTTCTGTAACAGAAAGTCTTCCAGTACTCTTCCTTTTACACAGACATCCACTGTTTTCAAAATGATTTTACTAGTCATAGATTGATTGCCTTGTTGGTGGTGGTTTACCGTATCTTGTTCTCAAATGACGTTGCACAACCGTAAAGGAGTTTGTTTTGGCTAATTCAAGAACACTATAAGCTTTCTTCACTTGAGTAGCGGCCATTTTGCTAGACTAGTCGTTGTAACAGCAGCCAACAACAAAATGCTAGCAACAGTTGTACCAACATAAACTTTAAAAAATTCCTTACAAACCTATATCATTTACTATATTAAAAAAATCTGGTGTGAAACACTCACACAACTTTCTCTTGCCAATGCAAATAATCAACAATAAACCTAACATTATTAATAAAATATTAGAAATAAACAAAAAACTAACCTCAAAAACATAACCTTATTTTAATCATGAGTGAATGATGAAAAATGAAAATCAACCTCAGTTTGGCTTAGAAATACGGAAAATCACTCTTTCTCTCTAAACTAGGCTCTGTAGAGAAAAATGCTCTAAACAAAAGTTGTAGATCTTTTAATTTTCTATAACTTTTATAATATACACTTTTGTCGTAAAATGCATACTAAGACCGAAATGTTAAAAAAATCGATTTTTCTCACGTTTTCGTGAGAAAAAAAACAGAAAATCGCAAATTACTGCTAAACTAAGCGTTATACAAAAAAATGTTTGAAACAAAAGTTGTAGGTTTTTAAATTCTCTACAACTTTTATTATATAAGTTTTTGCGCTAAAATTTATATTAAAGCCGTAATCTTAAAAAAACAACGTTTTTACGTGAAAACAGCCTCACCGAGAATTTCAGCAAACATGGCGCCTACCCTATCTTGTAGAGAATAAAAAATTGAGTAAATGAGGCGATTTTAAAAAAAATCGTAGGACCAGTTTTTGAGAAAATCGCAAAAAACTGAAAAATTATACGAATAAACTACTACTTCCGGTTGACCGATTTTGATGAAAATGTTCGTGTCGCGTCCGGTAGTGGTATGTAACTTAAGTTTCAAGTTTCAAGTTCGTACGATGTTCCGTTCTTGAGATATTCTGTTCACACACACACACACACACAGACACACACACACACACAGACACACACACACACACAGACACACACACAGACACACAGACACACACACAGACCAATCGCTAAAAACATGTTTTTTGGGTTCAGGGGGTCTGAAAACGTATAGATCCGGTGAAAACTCGATTTCGAAAAATCGACATGAAAACAATACTTTCCTTCCTATATATTCATATAGGCAAGAGAAAGTAATACACCAAATTGATGTTTATTAAGAAGCTGTCGAAAGTGTACATTTCATTTATAATCACCCTGTACACCTCGTATATACTGAACGCAAAATAAATCACTTATAAAGGTTGGTAAATGAATTTATAATATAAGATAAAAGATTTTTATAGAAGTCAAAAATGTGATTAGACTTGTGTAAATTCATCAGAGAAGTTGTGAGTGCCATTTCCGTTTTTATATGCAAGGACACGTAAATTCTCATTGCTCTTTTACGTTTAAAGCAATAAATTTAAAGAGGAAAGAGCTGAAATATTGGAAAAGATGAAAAATGTGTACTTCGGAATGTGTACGTTGAGGAAAAGTGAATTAGAAGGAAATAGAACGTTCCTAGGAAAACCCGGAAGAGTTTATTGATCTCATAAAACAAGCGGAAGTTCCAGTTTTGCTTACTTAAAAATCTGGTGTGAAACACTCACACGACTTTCTCTTGCCAGTGCAAATAATTAACAATAAACCTAATATTAGTAATAAAACATTAGAAATAAACAAAAAACTAACCTCAAAAACATAACCTTATTTTAATCATGAGTGAAAGACGCAAAATTAAAATCAACCACAGTTTGGCCTAAAAATACGGAAAATCAATCTTTCACGCTCAACTAGGCTCTGTGGAGAAAAATGCTTTAAATAAAAGTTGTAGGTCTTTTAATTTCCTATAAATTTTATTTTATACACTTTTGTCATAAAATGCATTCTAAGGCCGAAATCTGTAAAAAATAGATTTTTCACACGTTTTCGTGAGAAAAAAACAGAAAATCGCAAATTACCGCTAAACTAAGCTTTATACAAAAAATGTTTGAAATAAAAGTTGTAGAATTTTACATTTTCTACAACTTTTATTATAAGTTATAACGTTTTGCGCTAAAATGCATATTAAAGCCGCAATCTTAAAAAGAAAATGTTTTTACGTAAAAACAGCCTCACGCAGAATTTCAGCAAACATGGCGCCTACCCTATCTTGTAGAGCATTAAAAATGTAGTAAACCACGCGATTTTAAAAAAAATCGTAGGACCAGGTTTTGAGAAAATCGCAAAAAAGTGAAAAATGACACGAATAAACTACTACTTCCGTTTAACCGATTTTGATGAAAATGTTCGTGTCGGGTCCGGTAGTGGTATGTAACTTAAGTTTCAAGTTCGTACGATGTTCCGTTCTTGAGATATTTTGTATACACACACACACACACACACACAGACACACAGACCAATCGCTGAAAACATGTTTTTTGGGTTCAGGGGGTCTGAAAACGTATAGATCCGGTGAAAACTCGATTTCAAAAAATCGACATGAAAACAATACTTTCCTTCCTATATATTCATATAGGCAAGAGAAAGTAAAAAACATAACGAATATTTTTGAACACTACACTAAATTAAAGTCTGTTCTTTCCTGCGTTGATTGGTTTGACTTAGATTATTTTAACTTGAAACTAGTCGGAGATGCAGCAATTTACGCAAAAAGAGTACTCAGGTTTTAGCCGGTTTTCCATTAGTGTGGTTTTTAAACGTCCGTTGCTCTGTCCAGGCTTTTCATAAAAGAACGGCGTTTAAGTACGTTTAGCATAAAAGAGTGATTTTCCTTATTTTTAAGCCAAACTGAGGATGGTTTTCATTTTGCGTCTTTCACTCATGATTAAAAATAAGGTTATGTTAATTGAGGTTAGTTTTTTGTTTATTTCTAATGTTTTATTACTAATGTGACGTTATATTGTTCATTATTTGCATTGGCAAGAGAAAGTCGTGTGAGTGTCTGACACCATATTTTTTTCTAATTGAAATTAATAGGAAATGGGTTAAAGATTGCGCCCTTAGTATGCATTTTGCGACCAAAGTTTATAGAAGATTAGAAACCTAAAACTTTTTTTACACGCATATTGCACTTTCTCTTGCCTATATGAATACGTAGGAAGGAAAGTATTGTTTTCATGTCAATTTTTCGAAATCGAGTTTTCTCCGGATCTATACGTTTTTAGACACCCTGAACCAAAAAAAAACATGTTTTTAGCGATTGGTCTGTGTGTGTGCGCGCGCGCGCGTGTGCGTGCGTGCGTGCGTGAAAAGAATGTCTCAAGAACGGAACATCTTACGTACTTGAAACTTGAAACTTAAATTACCCGTACCGAACCCGACACGAACATTTTCATCAAAATCGGTCAAACGGAAGTAGTAATTTATTCGTGTAATTTTTCACTTTTTGCGATTTTCTCAAAAACAGGACCTACGTTTTTTTTTAAAAATCGCCTCATTTACTAAATTTTTTATGCTCTACAAGATAGGGTAGGCGCCATCTTGGTTGAAATTTTTGGAGAGGCTATCTTTACGTAAAAAAATTGTTTTTTTAAGAGTACGGCTTTAATATATATTTTAGCGCAAAAATGTATAATAAAAGTTCTAAAGAATTTAAAATCCTACAGCTTTAATTTCAAATATTTTTTGTATAACGCTTGGTTAGCACTTTATTAATTTTTAACTAGAAAACTTTTAAAAAAATTAAAAAAGCTGCTCTCCTTGGAGTAGTCCGAAATATCGCGAATTCCGAATTAGTGAGGTTTTACTGTATATTAATATTAATGTGTAAAGACATTCCAAATTTTTTTACATAATTTTAATGTCGTGTTGTTTGTGTTGTATGTAATCGCATGAGCATTTTAATTTTGTTTCTGAAAATATTTTTAAGTAATTTTTTTCTAGTTTCTTTTTAAAATCTCATTTGTCCAAAGTTGAACGTTTCAGGTAAAGGAAATTTGGTACTTATGCATTAAAAATGACAAAAACTATGTATAATTTTTTTTTATTGTAGATTTACTGCAAGTAGTTACTTAAAAACTAATGGAACAGTTTTTCATTAGCAGTATTATAACCCCCCCCCCTTTCCATATGTATATTGTGACATCGCTAAGGGTCCGTTTCGCGATCTAGGTGATTAAATAATTAAAACTCTAAAGTTTAAAATTACAAGTATTCATTACAACTAAAAGATTTACAAAGTAAATAATCAATTAATTATAATGAAGTAATACAATAAATAATATCTTCATTCAAAAATAAATCTTTATAATGCATCCTGCAGTTTGAAATTATTTCTATTTCATAATAATTAATTTGGCCCATAACAGACAGTGGAGTGTCAAATTATTTACACTCAATCTGTTCGTTGCAGGCTAAAATAAATAGTTCTGTTTCTTTTTCACTTTCTTATCAGCCAATTAAATGACTGAATCATTTAAGAACAGAAGAGGTAGAGGTGTAAAAGACACTAATCAGAGTTATCTCCTCTGAAAGTAATGGATTTCATTATACAGCTAGATCCTGTGGTGAATGAAGTGAAAGTGTCATTTGCAGAGTGGAAAAAATATGCTTTTCAGAGGGCCTGGCATGCTGATAAGTGTACTTTTCCACTCAGTGAGGAAGGCAATAGTAAACCACCTCACTCCTCGATTTACTTAGTAAAACCTCTACGGGTTCAAACCAGCCTTTCGGCTGATGACCTAAAGAAAGAAAAAGTATGCATTTTACGACAAAAGTCTATATAGACTATAATCAAATTTATAGGACATTAAAAGATCTATATAACTTTTATTTAGAGCATTTTTCTCTACAGAGCCTAGTTTACCGTAAAAGAGTGATTTTCCTTATTTTAAGCCAAACTGAGGTTGATTTTCATTTTGCGTCTTTCATTCACGATTAATATAAGGTTATGTTAATTGAGGTTAGTTTTTTGTTTATTTCTAGTGTTTTGTTACGTATGTTAGGTTAGGCCTATATTGTTCAGTATTTGCATTGGCAAGAGAAAGTCGTATGAGTCTCTCACCCCCAGAGTTTTTTCTAATTGAAATTAGGCCTAATAGGAAATGTTTTAAAGATTCCGGCCGTAGTATGCATTTTGCGACCAAAGTTTATAGAAAAATTAGAAACCTACAATATTTTTTACAGGCCTATTTATTACAAAACTTAATTTATTGTAATTATTTAATTATTTTCCATATATTTATATCGAACAGAGGTTGATATTCATTTTGCGTCATTCACTCATGATTAAAATTAGGTTATGTTTTTCATTTTACATAATTTACTTTTTTTAAAATTCCTAATATGTGTACGTTGCAATCTGTTCAATTCTGAACAATAAGCAACTCCATGACCCAATGAGATGAGGATGATGTGTATGACGTGTAAATGAGGTGTAGTCTTGTACAGACCCAGGTTGACCATTCCTGAGAGAGTATGGTTAATTGAACCCCAACCATCAAGTACACCGGCAACCACTATCTAGTATTCAAATACGTATAAAAGTAACTACCTTTACTAGGATTTGAACCAGGAATTTTCGTCTCCGAAAATCAGCTGTTAAACAGCTGATTTTACCTTTTACCTCTAGACCAACCCAATAATGATGAAACATGGGTTATATGTTTCATCATTTACATTGGGAAAAGAAAATAGTGTGAGTGTTTTCACACGAGATATTTATTATTTATTCTATTATTATAAAATGGAGAGAGAAATGCTAAGTAATTTTTGATTAAAAATTTTCATTGAAACTCATGAAAATGATGAAATGGAACGACGATATTACAATCTATGACGCATAAAGGTATTAAATGGCAGGCTCGTTTCGCTCACTTTATAAACTCAATTAATTTAATTGAATCTACCGTATTTATTTAATAAATATAAATTACTGTATATAAAATTAAACGCCTCCATAACCTGTCAGACCTGACTATTATGTTTTAAGAAACATTATAATGTTGCATCACCCCATTGGGTGGTACATCTAGCAGTAATTGTTTGTAGGGGTAATCCGGGGGGTTTTTTAAGGGTATTCGATTTTTGGCTCTGTAGAGAAAAATGCTTTAAATACAAGTTGTAGATCTTTTAATTTCCTATAAATTTGATACATATACTTTTGTCGTAAAATGCATGCTAAGGCCGAAATCTTTAAATAAATCGATTTTTCACACGTTTTCGTAAGAAAACAACAGAAAATCGCTAATTACCGTTAGCGTTATACAAAAAAATTTTTGAAATAAAAATCGTAGGATTTTACATTCTCAAAAAGATCAGTTTTGAGAAAATCGCAAAAAAGTGAAAAAGTAAACGAACAAACTACTACTTCCGTTTGACCGATTTTGATGAAAATGTTTGTGTCGGGTCCCCGGTAGTGGTATGTAACTTAAGTTTCAAGTTCGTACGATGTTCCGTTCTTT